>JASDQU011028329.1:4576-31492 GCA_032191745.1 Picea mariana
AAGTCACTCGTAAGTGCCAACCAAGCCAAGAAGTTGATTAGTTCTAGTAACAAATATGTGTTGCTTTTATTAAGAGAAAATTAGTCTAATGATGAGTCAATCAAACTGAAGGTATCCTTGGAGGGGTGCACTAAAGAGAATAAAAATTAATTGGAGGAGTTTCTACAAGCATACAAAGGAGTGTTTTAGGACCCTAAAGGGATACCGCCTAAGAGGAAAGTGGAGAACAAAATACAGTTATTTCCAGACTCCCTATTGCCGAATAGTTGGATGTATAGATAGTCCATTCTAGAAGCAAATGAAGTGAAGAAGAAGTTGAAACAGTTGTTGGAGTAGGGCATGGTTCGACCAAGTACCTCACCTTCTGGTTCACCCATCATAATTGTTCCCAATAAGGATGGGACTTGGAGAATATGTATTGATTATAGCGCATTAAAAAATATTACACTGAAGAATTAGTACCCCTTGCCAATGACCGATGATCTTTTGGTTCAGTTGCAACATGCCATGTACTTCACTAAGATGGATTTGAAATCAGGATATCACCAGGTACAAGTCAAAGAAGAGGATACCTAGATGACTACCTTCAAGACAAGGAAAAGTTTGTATGAGTGGTTGTTTATGCCATTCGATTTATGCAATGCACCAACTACATTTACGAGACTAATGAATGATGTTTTACGCCCTTATCTAGATTCATTTGTTATTATCTATTTGGATGATATACTGGTTTATAGTGCTACTTGGGAGGAGTGCATATCACATATTATGCAGGTGTTAAAGACTCTGAAAAAGTACTAGTTGTTGGGAAATCTCAATAAATGCGAGTTTTCTCAGTAGTATTTGGTGTATTTGGGGTATGTGATTGGTGGATGAGATCTCAAGATATATCCCAAAAATATGGAGGCCATCATGAAATGGTTAGTTCCTACAAATGTCACTGAAGTTAGGAGTTTTTTTGGGGAAACACAATACTTGTTGAAGTTCATAGCTTCAATTTCAATGGTAGTTGCACCACTCCAGGCCATAACATATAGTGCCAAGAGTTTCCATTGGGGGGGAGAATCAACAAAAGGATTTTGATGAGATGAAAATAAATATTAGTCAAGCACCAATCCTCATGCAACAAATATCAGTTAGACAATCAAGCACCAATGCTTGTGCAATAAATATCAGTCAGTCAAGCCCTTTGACATGGAGACAGATGAAACTGGGTATGCCATGGGAGAATTTTTATGCAAGGAGGAAGGATGGTATGCTATCATTCTGAATTATTTCATGGGGCGGTTCTCAACCACCGTACCTACAACAATGAGCTTTATGCCTTGGTACAAGCTGCCAAAAAATGGAAGCACTATCTGATGGGAAAGGAAACCATCATTCAAACATATCACCAACCACTACAATATTTGCAGGCCTAGATAAAAACCCCATTATCTATTTGGATGATACAAAATCCCCATCCAATTGTAATTCTTGGCTACAACAAACCAAGCATTACAATTTGATGGGGTTTTTATAACAATTCCATCTAGTCATCAAGTATAAAAAGGGAAACACAAATAAATTGGTAGAAATGCTTTCATGACCACCCACATCCAATAATAAAACTTTGGGAACTTTGATACACATGGATCATTTTACCCATGATGGATACAAAGAGGATTACATAGAAGATGAGGACTTCAAGGTGGTGTTTCAACAACTACATGTCCAAATTAATATAAAATAAGGTGATGAAAAGTATGAATATCATTTCCATAATGGCTTATTCTACAAGCTTGACAAGCTCTATGTCCTTAAAGGTGAAAAAATATAGCTCATCAAAGAGGCTCACAACTCCAAGGTTGTAGGAAATTTTGGTGTTGGGAAGACAGTTGCCAATTTACAAAGTTATGTGTACTGGCCCAGAATGCAAGAAGATGTAGAAAGGGATATTACATGATGTATACATTTTTGTACTAGCAATCCTAGTAACATGGAGAAACATCTATACAATTCCTTACCTGTGCCCACTCGACCTTGGGAAAGCATTTCTATGGATTTTTGTGGGAGGTTTACCAACCACGCGGAATTGACATAACTATTTATTTTTGGTAGTTGGAAGGTTCAACAAAATGTGAATTATCATGGCTTATAAGAGTACCATAAAGGGACAGGAAGTAGCAAAATTATTCTTTGAATAGGTCTGGGTGCACTTTGGGATACCAAGGAGCATCATCTCAGATAGGGATACTGGATTTATCTATGCATTTTGGACTACATTGTGGGAAAAAAAATATGGACACTAAGTTGAAGAGCTTTACAAAATTCCATCCACAGACATATGGGAAGACATAAGTAGTCAACATAAATTTGGTGCAACTTTTGAGGGGTTACAATCAGAAGCATCTAAAGACCTAAGATGAAAATTCGATCTATATACAACACTCTTATAACATATAAGTCCACACTTCTATCAGTAATTCACCTTTTGAAACTTGCTTTGGGTATTTTCCACCAAGTTCACCCTTATATGTTGTATATGGAAAGGAAGGAGGAGTGAGGGAGGACCTCATTGAAAATAAATTAAAACCAATTTATTTTTTTGAGAATATCAGGAAGATCCATTTGCAAGTACTAGAGTCACTAAAGAAATCATAGGAAAATTCTGGAAGGTTTCGGACCCCAATTTTACAAACTGTGACTTACCACTAAAAGGACCTTGCAAGTTTATTCCTCCAATTTTTTCCACTCTAAAAGAATCAAGATAGATGAAAAATAATATAATGTTCCAATCCAAATCATACCTCACCATTTAGGGAGGATTTTGTTCCCCGAAATATTTACTGAATGAGGTGAGGAAAATTTTCCTCTACCTTCACCCTAGAGTACCACTTTTATTTTCCTGGAAGTTTTCCTTTCAACCAAATATTCCAAAGGTCATGTTGATCTAGGTGGATCTATCTCAAAAAATTGCATGCTTATCTAAATCAGAGAACATATTAGAGAGGAAATCGAAAGATTAGGAATACTCAGGAAAGGAGTCATGTAAAGAATTTGAGAAATATCACCCTAGTTCAAGTGCCTTGAACCCTTTATAGTGTCTATTCAAGATGGAATCGAAAGTGGAAATAAAGCCATGCCAAGGTTATATTGATGCATTAAAATGAAATCATTGGTTGCAATAACTAGAAGTTTATTTTACCATTCACCATATAGATGAATATCATAAGATTTCATTTTCTAGATTAAAGTTAGAGGTCCATGCTTTAACCTAGTGGGAAAATCATTAATAAACACTTAGGTTGGAGGGTGATCCACCAATAAATATGTGGGAGGACTTCAAAACCATCATCAAGTTCCAATTATACCCTATCAGGTATGTAGAGGACGAATGGATCCATTGGCACTACTTCATGCATAGGTAGGGGCAGAGTGTACATGAGTCCACCTCTAAGGTCATAAATATGGCCATAATGTTGGGTATCTCTCCCAAGAGCCCTAATGTACTCCTCAAGTATTTGGGGAATTTACACAATTATCTACGGAAGAATATGATTCTCTTCAATACAAGGATAGTGGATGAGGCATTTGTATAGGCATAGTACCTAGTAAACATAGGCCAAAAGAAGGGGAAACCAAGTGGTTCAAAGTGGAAAGAGCACTAGGAAGCTTCTAAGAAGTGGAAAGGCAGAAAATATAAGAAGACAAAATCCACTACACATATAAGTTCAAAGATCCCAACAACCATTCTAATAATTGTAGCATCTAAGGCCACTTCGAGGAAAAATATTTGAAACTACATCCAGAGTTGAACCCGAAGAACTACAAGAAGGACAGAAAGAAAAATATTATTTTAGCCACAAATTCAAGAAATTAGGTGAAAAATAGCTTGTATGTGGATGAAAATATTATTTTCACATCTTTGCAGAAGGACGTGAATATAAGTAGCCTTCATCACGAGGAAGAGAAGGAGATAACCAAGCTCTTCCACATCAATATTCAGGTCAAGAAGACCAATATAGATGCTTTGTTCAACTTTGGCTCACAGTCTAATCTCACAATAGTGGATCTAGTCAGTAGGATTGGATTGAATGTTCATGATCATCCTATCCCCTATCTATTGGGTTGGGTAAACAATGATGTAAAGATAAAGGTAAAGAAACAATGTAAGATTAAATTTTCTATATGTGTTGATTTTATTGATGCAGTGGAATTGGATGTAGTACCCTTTGATGTATGTGGAGTAATGTTTAGAATCCCTTACTAGTAACCTTAATAGTAAGATTTCAATATTTTATTAGATCTGTTGTGACGAACTGTTCCAGTGGAATGTCCACGATCGTTTACACATCACAATGGAATTAATGTAAATGTATTTCTTAATTCGATATTTGTTTTATAAAGTGGTTGGTTGCATGTTACAATCATTACATCAAACATGAGAACTAAGCTCCTTATAACTTCTACACATGGAATTTTGTTTATTTTATTTATTAAGTTTTTTCCGTATTTTTTATATTTTTAAATATTTATATACAATTAATTTAATTGTATATTATTTTTACCTTAACAAAATAATTAATTTCTTGACTAACGAAATCAAATTATTACATTTCCTTATGAGGAGATTCATAATTAAGATGATGGTGGAGAAAATAATCATAAAGTCGTTTAAATAAAATTGTGTATATTAAAATTCATTATTATTAATGATTTCATTTTCATATTTAATAATTATAATTAAAAAAAAAAACATTATTATTAATGGTTTCATTTTCATATTTAATAATTATAATTTAAAAAAAAATCATTATTATTAATGATTTCATTTTCATATTTAACAATTATAATTAAAAAAAAAATCATTATTATTAAGGATTTCATTTTCATATTTAATAATTACGATTATAATATTTTTTTTAATTATAACAATTATAAATGTAATTATGAACAATTTTTTTAATGTTAACAACAAAATAAATGAGAAAATACCATTTCATAAACCTAAATTTTCTTTGTAAACATGTTTAATCAACATATTGTATCTTGCTAGAAATTCAACAATTCACCTTGAAGAAGAATTAAACATTATATGGCATTAATATTTATAAATGTTTACAATTACGATCCAAAGTAAATATTTGCATAAAACTAAAGCTAAACATTATATGGCAACTCTAAATTCTAATGAGCTGTACATCTAATTTAAAAACAAAGAAATCATTAGCATACTTATAACACATTTTATAAATAAAACAACAACAACATCAATATGATTTGTAAAAACACAATATACATGTGTGTTATACTATTTATAGCACACCGGTGTGATTGAAAGTGCACTAGTGCGGTTGTTACATAAAAATGCATCGAGCAACAATTTGAGTAACAATGTATGTATGCAAACTTCCACAACTAAAGTTTTGTGGAGGCAATCACTTTTTGGTGCCTCTCATAATTTAGCACATGGAATCAATCATTTTCCACTTCCTCAATTCTCTACCTCACATCTCCTCCTCTACTAGCCACTCGACTTTCTCCAAGGTACCATCCTCTTCATTCCAGTAGTGATAATATGAATTGGCATCAATTCGCTTGTAAATTGTGAATGTTTGGTTGAGAACATATGGCTCTAAAGTATCATCAATAGGTTCAGTATATCTTGGACCCTGATAGGGATCTAAAGGTTGAATAACTCTCATACCATCCAATTCAAAATTCATAGTCTCCTTCTTGAGGTCAATGATAGCATAATTCTTATAGGCCCAGTTAACTCCGAACATAGCAGGATATGGATCCCTTTCTCCCATTACATCAATGACTTCAAAATCAACCATTGCCTTAACAATAGCCAAATCCACCTCTACATTCTCTAACATTCCCACTGGAAAAAATATAGTATTGATTGGCCATCCTAAGATGAATAAGAGACTAGATTAGTTTAGGTTTCCCCAGTTCCTCCCAAGTCTTCTTAGGTAGAATGTTAACACCATAACCAAAATCTAGCATAACATATTTGATTTCATAATAATCTAACTGACTATTTAACCTAAAATCCTTTCCAGTTCTTCCCTTTCTTCTTTGTACTCGACTCGCTTTAATTTTTGGAAGGTTTGAAACAATATACTCTACTATATTTCCTTCTACTCCCAATACCATTTAATAGAATTCCATATATTTTCAGTATGTTTATTGTCATATAAGATATCAAAAAACAATTGGAACCAAAGGTCAATTTCTTTTTGTGACATACCTCAAGACTCCAACTGAACAGAAGAATATTTAGTTATTTGTGGTTTATGTGGGGTCAACTTGAAGCTGGGTTCTGCAACTTTAGGGGTTGATGGGGTGACCATATTTCTGAACATATCCACTGCACTTTTAAATAACTCCTTCTATTGTGTAGGATCGCACTTGGAATTTCTCGGCATATCCTTCTGAATATGAATTAGATGTTGACTCTCTACATCAACACTAGTCTTCAATCCTCCCTTGGTGATGATATTGATATCGGACTTGCTCCCCTAGGCCATAGATCTTGGTTCAAAATTTATCAGGTTATCCCCTCTTTGTCTAGAACAATATTAACACTTGGATTTCAGATCAAGGCTTTCTTCACTGGGATGAGTATTGTTTCTACAATGTGAGTACCAGGGTATTCATGGAAGCGAGCAGTCTCCTGCAATATTATCTTGTTCATCACAATTATAATAGCAGATCAGTCCTCTTCGATCAGTTTGTCCACCTTTGCAACCTCCTCCATATGCTTGAGGTTCCTCATTCACTCAAAATGTTGACCGAATTATCTTATCCACAAGTGCATCTAAAGCATGACATTGATTAGTATTGTGAGTGGGAGAGCCACATAACTCACAATGCAATGTATTAGGAGTAGGTGAATACTTCTGCAAAATCGGGAAATGTTGTGGGGGGTTCCCTCAGTTCCTACAAATTTCATAGTATTCATTAGTCTTAACCCCATGGAATGGTGCCATGACAAAAATTTGTTCAACTCCTCCTGATGGTCCAACTAGTGGAGCTACCATTGGAGCACTAGAGGGCCCTATACCTCTCATCCTTGGACATCCATTAACCAAATGACATTCTATGTAACATCCAGTGCACCAAACTTGAGGTCAACCTATCTTAGGGAGGGTCAACTCTTGAATATTTTTAGTAAGTGCATAAATATGACCCTACAATTGTGTGAGACTCTGTTACAAGGAAAATCTCTCTATGGCTAGGGTAAACCACAACAAATGGAAATGACTGCAGAAATCAACTCTAATCTTAGGTATTCTATATAAGAAAATATGCTAACGAGAAAAGATAAAGAGCCTACCTCATCTAGAAGTTCGGTGAAGTCCACCGCTGAGCACTTGACTGAAAGTAATACACCTACAACTTGTCCTCAACGACCAAGAAAAACAATCATATGGTGATAATATATAATGTTAGCACATTCAATAGCATAATCCATCAACATTCATAACAAATATTTCCATGGAATAAAAATTCAAATATTTGCAAGATATTAATTGGATGAGAAAAGAGTATTTCTATTAAAGTGTAATCAGCCAAAGTGAATGAATTACAAACTTCTGTGTTGGCATGGTTTGGAACAAAGAAACTAAGTCCCTTCTAGTTGGGCCTCCACCAAAGGAAATCTCATATAAGAGAGACAATGAGGTTCTCAATCAAGTAGGGAAGAGCTTGGAGGTTGAAAACTGTGTTCAGACTTAAAAGGATAAATGGATGCAGACTCACTATGAAGTGAACAATTTATCCATAGTAACTTTTCTCTCAAAATTGAATTCTTCTCCTCTTTTCCATAGCTCGGATTTGAACCATTTATATCCTTCAAGTGGAATTGAAGGGGCTGAGTTGGAACGTTTCCAGTATATGAAAGGTCAAGGATCATGGATCTTGTGACGTGACATGGAAAACTGACACCATTTTTAAATTTTGGGCACAAAACCCAATGTAAGTGGGTTGTAGTGGTGAAACCTATGTACAGGCATGTTTTATAGTAGGTAGGGCACATATATGTGGAAAAATGATGTTTTTAGCTCTGGGATTTGCAAAAAGGGACTTCAAGTCTGCATAGCAAAATGGAAGAAGGCCTTGTGAGAAAATTTGCATAGGGTGAGGAAAATCTTGCTATAACAGATGCCCCTAATGTGGGAGGTTAGAGGAGTATCTGCGATGGAAGAAATACATTATAATAACTACAAGTGGAGTAATGGGGACCCAACTAGAAGAACTAGTTTCTTCTAAGAATATTACAATATGTACTGACTTTGTGCACATGGCTACCAATTTGAATTACACTATAGATCCATGTGAAAATATACCAAACAGTTGTTCATGGCCATGAGTAGGAAATACAAAGGTGGCTATATGTCAAATGTTGTCATAGTCACAAACAAGGCCCAGTAAAACCAATCTCAAAATCAATCTAAAGATATCTATATACAATGGAGTACAATCTAATCTCCTATGATCATTGAAGTCACATAGGTATTGATGCAATGAAAGATAGAAACAACTCAGGAAATTTGTGACTATGAACTGATGTCTTCAAGTCTTCTACACGATCCACCAAAGGTTCAATTCTACATCGTGTGAATAAAGGAGTTGAGGTCGAACACATTCAGACTTCATTTGATTACCGATCATTAAGGTATATTGTTAACAAACGTGAGACAACCTACGAATAATGAAAGTAGGTATCAAGGTACCAAGTACATTCATACAAGTGTGAATAGAGGTGTCAGGTTCAAACAATTGAAGAATCCATCAATCATGAGACATTGTTTCATTCCCTACTGTTGATGGAGAGAGAACCTTCCACTAATGACTCCAAGCCTCTAAGTACTCATAGGACTCTAGGTATCGTCTCCATAATAGATGGGCTGAATTCGAAGGAAGGAGACCCATTGAAAGGAGAGAGTTGAGGCATCTCTCATCATTCAACATGAGGTACAAAGCAGGAGATTGATGATTTGAAGGAAATTAGATGAAGAACATATTCACAGACCAACAACCCTGTGCATATTTCGTGTGTGCCATATGCAAGCGGTACACGAAAAAAACCCTCTGAATAGAAACCAATAAGGAAAAATGTTGACAAAAGAGAGGAAACCACCAATAAGGATAATGGCATCCAAGACACTACATGAATCCCAATGTACAAATAGATTTCTTGTTGTAGAACACAAGGGAAACCACCCACTCACCAAAAAATGATGAAATGTCAACTGCTAGGTTCAAGGTTACCTACCAATGATCAAAGTAGAACTAGGGTGAACAATAGGACTACAACTTCATATAATTTTGAGACACACCAAGGGTATGGATGACATGAAAAGTCAAGAGTTCCCAGAAATGGCTGACACAGGTTGATAGACATCCTTTGAACAAGAGCATGAGACATATGGAAGAATCTCATAGGGAAGACTTAATGATGAAACTTTAAGATGCAGGAGGCATCAATCAAATTCTCCATAAGGACTGGAAGAGTAACCAGTCGGGGGAGTAAACTCTCTGTAACGAGATTAGCTTCCTAAGGTCATGCTAAACCCAAAATTTTGATGACAAGTGGACTAAAAAAATTTGTTCTTTGTTCAAAGGCAACATGACTGTTGCCAATATAATATAATGTTGTTTTCACACCTGACTTTTTTTTTTTTCATAGTCAACTGAACGCTATGATACATAGGAGGAAACAAGTGTCGCAAGTAAGAAATCTAGTTCCAATAGTGGAACATACCTATTCTCAATGCATGGAGGTGCATGTGGGATATGGACACTCAGGGGAATGTTTCATCCTGGGTATAGGGTGTCAAGATGAAAAATATACAATCAAGGCTCTGCTTGGTTGATGATGCAAACTGTTGAGGTGAAAGGCTTATAATACAAAAGTGAGAACTGACAATAGGCTCAATATTGCAAGAAAGAGAATGAGATGTAATTACAACTTAATGACAAAAAATGTCATTATTCATAATATTAATCTACTTGGTTTGAAAAGGGGATAAACTTGCACCAAATATACGTCCTTTCAAATCCAATTTATGAGTGTGAAAGAGACAAGTTCACTCGACAATCTTTTCTCTTTTTGAGAGAGTCGAAAAATATCTTAAATTAAACTCGTTTGGGAGTCCTATAGGTATAGGTCAACATGTTTATGAGTAATAAATGTGGTTCAAATATAAAGTCATGTATTATCTATAAGGGACTCCCGATCCTACGGACAAAAATCTCTGCATGGGAACCAAATGAAGAAGGGGATATAACTAGGGTACCCATGTTTGGTAAGTCTCTACCATTCGATAATGACACTTCTAGTTGTAGATAGAAGGTTTTGTGTTGCTATGAAATGGGTTCGTACCTAATGCATATGAGATGTATTCATAGGATGATGCAAGTGTGCATGATGGATTGGATACCTATCCTATATGTTGGGTGATGAAAATACTTGTTCAAAGTTACGAACGGGTGACATGGCACTGAAAACTGCAAGAATCCTTGGATAAAACCACCAAAACCAACTTTATCCACAGTCGTATTAGTCCATTAGGCCAAAATATTGTATGAAACTATGTAAAGTGGGTAAAAATTTGCTATAAATAGTAAAAAAAACAATTTTACTATACCATTTGTATTTTTTACCCAAATAGTGGATTTTGGATCAAATTGCCTCTAAATTTCAACCATTGATTGTGGGAGCTACGAGTGATGGAATCGATGATCATCTAGACCAGGTAATTCATCTTTCTCTCCTCTTTCTTTTCAGTGGATCAAAATTTTTAATTAGGCCTCATTTTTTAAGTTATTTAGGGCGCAACTTCAAAACTAAGGTGTAAGCAGGCTACAGTTCATCGGGTTGCATATACACATACCTATATGCAACTGTTTGGAAAAAAACTAGCGTATAAGAAACCCTATACGTGACTTTGTATACTATATCTCGTGTACATGTCTATGGATAAGGTTTTTTAAATGTTGCTAACTCAAAAATGGGTTTGAATCTTACAGGATGGTGTTAGAGTGGAGAGAAAGGGAGCATGAAGAGGTGGATTTTACAGTGGAGAGAGATCTAGGGGCCCAAATGGCCTTAAAAATATGTGGCCTATACAAGTTTTGAGCTCTCAACGGTATGAAGGATCAAGTGAGACTGCTTCAGCTGCTTGTGAACTACTGGGATCTGTATACTAAGACCTTCAACCTTGATGGACAGCCATTAAGGATTGAAGTTGAGGAAATCTACTTCTTGAAGGGATTATCGCGTCGAGGTGAGGTGGTCAACCTAAAATCACAAGGATTTAGGAGTGGTATGAACATCGAGGATTACATAGCCACTCATTGCATTGCAGGGACCGATAAGGTAGGTATCCAACTCCCAATAAGAGGGATAAAAAATCTGAGTCTCAATATTGTTGTCCTAGTTTTGACACAAATCATAGGGTCGACCTCTTTGCACCAGGCATCGATGCCACTTATGTTATATTCAGTGGAGTTCTTACTACCCACGATGTATAGATGGTGCACCTCTCTGCTAGCCAATATGAAGAGCCAGCTGACAGATTGCAAACTGGGTAGAAAGAGGAACTTAGGGTTCACGTCTATCATTTATAGTTTTTTCATCGAGCGGTTTCCAGGTCTGGGTCCTAGAGTTGAGATTGTTCCATGTGGACCTTGCGATCTAGCCATGGCATGGTGGACCAATGTGATGATGTGACAGGGGGGTGGTAGGGTGCCAACACCCTACAATGATGACTTTTTCTTCTGATGGAGTCGACAGGTGATGGATCTAGATGACTACCCCTATGTAGGGATTGAATTAAGAGGAGATCCGGACATGATGTTACCCCCAGGGTCCACCTATGGAGACATATGTATGTCAAATATTTTGAATATTTCATTTTTTTGTATTTTTGTATAAGAAAACAAAAATTATTTTGGATGATGTTAACTACTAACTAAAGATGTATATGACGTAGACGTAGGTCCACAATGATCGGATGGAATTCCATGACATCAATGGAGTCACTGGGGAGATAAGGCAATGGGAGGGGATGCAAATAGAGTGCTTCAAAACGTGCAGGGAAACTTGTCATGTTTGATGCAGAGAATTCCCATGGTTTGGGTGGAGGATCTTTTGGAGGCTATGCAATAGAAGGTGGTAGATGTGCCCTGTACTTGGGTATGACTCTTTCGATGTCTCGCAAAAACCATATTTTTCTATCATGACACTCATCCAACACAATAAGCATAGGTGTCATGACTATTGTATGATCGGCTATATATGTATTTTGAGGGTGTCAACCCCAATTTTGTACTATAACATTGTATTTTTTGGAGAGATAAAATATATATTTATATATAAGACATTGTGTTGGACATAGTGTCATTGATGTATTGTCATTGATGTGATGATAATTTGAGATAAAATCTCAGGATGGTTAGCGAATGCAGATCAAAGCTTTGAAGAGATGGTGCAATGAATTTCAGAAGAATCATTGGAGTACTAGTCAATAGTATATAATGACTGATGTCAAACACTTGGAAGATATGCAGAGATTAAAGCTCAGGAAAGTTAACAAATGAAGATAAAAGCTCAGAAGAGATGGTGCATTGAAAATTAGTAGGTATGGCATGATGAAACTCAGATCAAATCAAGACTATTGATGCGCAATCGCCAGATCAATGGTAAGGATGAATTGTAGAGAGAGAAAGAAGAATTAAACTATTCACTAGTTACAATCCCGCAATCGGTGTATATCGTCAGATCTCATAAACTCAAACATTTACGATTGTGGTTGATCCAAAAAATGATTAGATTAAGTTAGGACCATCATATCTTACAGCTTCAAATATCGACGATTGTGGTTGACTCATCAACAATGCATAACTTCAAATTGGGTAACGAGTTAAATCACTCGCAAGTTTTGGTTCTACAATCATCCTTGATCGTGGATTTGCTTCGTGGGTCTTCATAAACTTTGGATCTACTAAAGTGGAAGGATAGGATAATAAAAGACAAAGTCATGAAATGCGAATTCGCAATTTGATTCAGACCATTGGATCATGGAGGTTTGTGGACCGTCGATCTGATGTAAGCGGATATCAGGAAATCGAGAATCAAAGAAATGAGGTCCTCTAACCTCCAACATCATGAAATGCGAAGTCCCAATGAAAGCTAGACTGTTGGATCATGGAGGGTCATGGACTGTCAATCTGATGTAAGAAGATATCAAGAAATCGAGAATCGAAGAAAGGAGGTGTGCTAACCTCCGACATCGCAAATTGTGAATTCCAGATGAAATATGGACTGTTGGATTGTGGAGGGTCATGGATCGTTGATCCGACATAAGCAGATATCAGAAAATCGAGAATCGAATAAAGGATGTGCTCCAACCTCCGACATCACGAAACGCAAAGTCCTGATGAAATATGGAATGTTGAATCACAGATAGATATCAGGTCGTCGATCTAAGATACATTTCAGGAGAGTCAGGGTTGACTCACATCCAAATGCCTGACACGCGAAATCACGATTTGATTGTAGTCGTTGATCAAAGGGAGAGTCTAGACCATTGATCTGACACTGCAAATTAAGTTCACGAACTCGCAAAATGCAAAATCCCAAAGTGCTTGGCCCCAAGTCACAGCTAGTGGTCACATCAGTAGAAGAGAAGGGAAGTAGCTAGCATTGCTAGGCTCCACCTCAGAGTTTCACGAGTTGGGAAAATCAGGGTGACTCGCAATCAATCACCTGAAACGCGAAATCATGAAACAAAGTTTAGTTTGGCGTATGGTCATAGCTAGTGGTCACGTGGAGAGGAACTTAGTGCCTCTATGGATTTAATCCAACGATGATTATTAAATCGATATTTTGATCAAAGGGTTATTGTTTAACGTCACAATTTATCGATCAGTTACGATTGAATTAAAGGAATTGAATCTTGGTTCTTAGATTGGTGATTCGGTTTCATGGGCATTTTTTTTTGGATATTTGAGGTGTAACTGAACAAGGGGAATACATAAGAGAAAAATGTTGTGATGGTGTGAGGTGTTGTTTGGATCTGTAAAAAATGAATTGAACTGTAAGAAAGGAAAGAAGAACACAAATAGGGTGAGAACATGTACATAGATGAAGTAAAGAAGTTGTATAGAGGCAAAAAGTAATGCATCGCTTAAGATGATATACCCATGGTTTTTCTTTATTGATCATATATAATGGTTTGAAGGAAGCACCTCTACAGAACTCGGTTTCTGTAAATAAATTATAGATATCCTGGATCAAGTTAAAAGGATGAAATTGATCCATAACTATGATCAATTATTGAAAAGCCTTCATGGTAAAAATGATAAAATAATTATTATAGTTAAGTTAATCGAAGAGGTGTGATGTTCCAAATGAAAGGACATATTGCGTTATAGCTCACACCATTCTAAAGATTATATAACTGAGGAAGTGTGGTGAGAATAAAGTGTCTCTGCAGTCTAGATCAGAAGATCAAAAGATGAAGTAGATTCCAGGAAGGAAAGATGAAAATACTTATGCATTAAGGGTGGTTGGGTGGTGCAAGGGCAGGTTGGTGCCTGCAGAGGGAGTTGGTGCTTCCTTTTTAGTTGTGGCTGAATAAACAAGGGGTTGTAGCCTCCTACTAGTTGGTGCTGGTGAACAAAGGGTGTGGGTGCATCCTGATCAATTGGATCTGATCGAAGAGGAAGAATATCTTCCTTCTATGTAGCATGTAAAACATAATTTTTCGGTTAATATAAAAGAGTTTGTGGTTTTTCCCATTTGGGTTCCACGATAAAATATTTTGTCAAAATTATGTTTTCATTAATAAAATAAAAATTCATATAATAATTGTGTCACTGATTCACTCCCCCTCTCCCAGTGACAGGATCTGATCGTTCAATTAGTATCAAAGCGGGTTTGTTCAGCACAGTCTAACAAACTTGAATGTAGATCCTGAAGATGGGTCAACAAGAGGGAATGTCTAACAACAAAGCACCATTGTTCAATGGAGGAGGCTATGCTCTATGGAAAATAAGAATGAAAAACTTCATGTTGGCTCTTGGTTTTAATATCTTGAAATCTGTTGTATATGGTTACAAAGCACCAGCTACTTCGCCCAAAGACGTTGTAGGAAAGAAAAACTGTAATGGAAACTCAAGAGAAGTTAATGGAATTCTAGGAGGGTTGACTAATTCTATATGTGTGAAGGTTATGCATTGAAAAGTAGCCAAAGAAATCTGGGACAAATTAGAAGTTGTATATGAAGGAGATGACAAAGTCAAGGAAGACAAACTATAGACCTATAGAACTCAATTTGAAAATATGAAAATGAAATTAGAAGAAAATATTGCTGACTACTTTCGTAGGGTAGATGAAGTGGTTAACTCAATTAGAGCGGCAAGATAAGAAATTATAGATAAAATCATTGTGAAAAAAATACTAAGGTCATTACCTATGAGATATGATGCAAATGTTTCTTCAATTGAAGATAGATCTAATCTAGACACACTAACAGATGATAAACTCCATGAAATTTTTAAAGCATATGAAAGGATCAGGGAAGTACAAAGGCAAGCTTCCTTTCAAATGTTTTAACTGTGGAAAAGTTGGTCATTTTTCATCCAAGTGTCCCTATCTAAAGGAGGACCCTGAAGATGAAGAAAAAAAACCAAACAATACAAGAAGAAGGAAAAACCCAACTACAAGAAAAAGTTTTACAAAGGGAAAATTAATTTTTAGTCAAAATAAGAAAACAACAGCTCGTGAGAGTCTAGTGACAATGATGAATCTGATGATGATGAAGCCCCCATCTTAGGTATTGAAGAATCTAATGAGATAGAAAAAATTTACCATGATAAGGAGTTAGAAGATGAAGCAAAAGTTAATATGGAGGAATAACTTCTCAGTGCCTTGGATGAATTAAGAAAATACAAAACCAGATATAGACAACTAAAAAGTTTTGTAGTTGAAAAAAAGGAAAAACATGAACAAGAAGAAAATGAGATGGAAAAATTTGTGAGCAACCTGAAAAAAAAAATCTTAGAAGCAAATAAGATAGAAGAAAGTCTGGAAAGTCTCTTAAGGAAATTCAAATAACTTGTGAAAGAATGGAGGCAGAAATAGTTCACCTAAAAAAGGAACTGGGTGCAAAAATCATTCAAACAAAATCTGAAAATAGCTCTAAAATATTAGATAATATTATTACCACGCAAAGGGATTCAGGTAATAAAAATGAAATAGGTTACTCTCAAAAGGAAAGCCAAGTTAACTCAAAATCTTATGTAGATGCTCTCCTCAATACATTCAAGAAGAAAAATGAAGAGAAGATAAGTAATGATCAGAACTCCATAGGATTACTTCCACCCATCATGAAGGAAGACAAGACAATACCAAAGAAGTTTTATCAAAATAGGTATCCTTGCATTTTCCTTGGTTATTTCTTTTCATTCTCTAATTTTGGACACAAAGCTATAAATTGTAAAGCATATAGAAAAAAAAATCTGAAGGTTAAGAACTATATTCTTAAGGATAACCAAGCAGTAAATCAAGTTAAAAACATAAACTATAACTCCTTTGCACCTCGACAAGAAGGGGACCTAAAATTCTTCAAATGTCATAACCATGGACATAAGGCCATTGATTGCAGATTAATGGAAGTCTTGGAACATCCAAAGTTCATTAGAGAGAAAAATAAACTTTGGAAGAAAAAAACATCCAAAAAGGAATGTCTTATTGTCGTAAAATCTCAAGATAAAAAGGATCTCTGGTATGTTGACAGTGGGTGCTCAAAACATATGACAAGTAACAAGGACAAGTTTTTAGAATTAAAGAAACAAAAGGGTAAAGTTACATTTGGTGATAATGCTTCAAGTAACATACTTGGGAAAGGAACTATGAGCTTGGGGAAAGACAAAGCCAGAAATGTGCTACTTGTCAAAAAACTGAAGCCTAGTTTATTAAGTGTCAGCCAAACCTGTGATGAGGGGCACTTCTGCATCTTTGATTCCAAAAAATGTGATATTAGGAGAGAAGACACATGAAAATTAGTTGGTACTACTCCTAGAACTCCTGAAAATGTATATATACTAGATGCATAATTGAATGAGGAGTGTCATATAAATTTAGTAGATGAGAATTGGCTATGGAATAGAAGGTTGGGGGATATTAAATTTGACAATATAGTGAAAGTCAACAACCTTGGTGCAATAAGAAAATTTCCAAAGATCATAAAACCCTCAAATGTTATGTGTAGACATTGTCAACCAGGGAAGCAAAACAAAATAAGGTTCAAGGCAAAATAATACACAACCTCAAAACCTTTAGATCTTGTTTGCACTGACCTATGTGGACCTACAAGGAGCAAGAGTTTGCAAGGAGAGTCTTACTTTATTTTTTTCATTGATGATTTTACCAGAATGGGTTGGATATGTTTTCTCAAAGAAAAATCAGAAGCACTTACCAAATTCAAAGCCTTTAAAACCCTTGTTGAAAATGAAAAGGAGACAAAAATAAAATGTCTCATATCAGACAATGGTGGTGAGTTCACCTGAAAAGAGTTTAATCTCTTCTATGAAACCCATGGAATAAAAAGACAATTCTTTGCTGCCAGAACACCTTAGCAAAATAGGATTGCTGAGAGAAAGAATAGAACAGTTCAGGAGGCTGCAAGGACTATGCTCAATGAAGAAAAATTGTCAGATGGATATTGGAGGGAAGTTGTAAGAACATAAGTATACATATTGAATAGAGGTCAGCTTAGGGTTAATAGTGATAAGACCCCTTATGAACTATGGTTTGGAAGAGATCTATTAGTAAAATACTTCAAGGTCTTTGGAAGTAAATGCTACATCAAAAGACTAGATGAGAGTCTTGGAAAATTTGATGTCAGATATGATGAAGGTATTTTTCTTGGATATTCTTCAAACAAGAAAGCATACAGATGCTACAATCTTAGATCACATAAGATTATTGAGAGTGTAGATGTCAAGGTAGATGACCTAAAAACATTAAGAATCGAAAATCAAGAGACTATGCTTGAAAGTGAAGATGAAGATGATGATATGCATATGAGTGAGGACGAAGAAGATATTCAAGAAGAGATAAGAGAGTAATTCCCAAGAATAGACACAAAGACACCCTCAAGAATGAATCAAAAGAATCATCCCAGAGAACTGATTATTGGAGATATGAATGATGGAGTACACACAAGAAGAAAACTATTGTATCAAAAATAAATAGAATTGTTGTCACATATTGATCCCAGCTCAATCAAAGATGAATGTAAACAAGAGAATTGGGTTAAAGCTATGAATGAATAATTGAACCAAATTGAAAAAAATCAAACTTGGGAACTAGTTTCAAGAACAAAAAACAAAAATGTCATTGGAACTAAATGGGTGTATAAAAAAAAATGAATGAGAATGGGCAAGTAATCAGAAACAAAGACAGATTGATCTATAAAGGGTATGCTCAGGTTGAAAGAGTAGACTATGAAGAAAAATTTGCATCTGTAGACAGATTGGAGGCAATTAGGATGTTCCTAGCTTTCTCTAGCTACATAAAATTTAAAGTGTACCAAATGGATGTCAAGTCAACATTTCTCAATGGAAACTTAGAAGAGGAAGTCTATATTGAGAAACCAGAAGGATTCAAATTATCTAACAAAGGAGACTATGTTTGTAAATTAAAGAAAGCACTCTATGGACTAAAACAAGCACCCAGAGCATGGTATGCAAGGCTATATTCTTACTTACAAAAACAAGGCGTCAAAAGGGGATCTGCAGACAACAATATTTACTGTAAAATTGATGGTAATAACATGATTATTGTAGAAGTATATGTTGATGATATTATATTTGGCAGTGATGATGAAAAAATGAGTAATAAATTTTCTAGAATGATACAACAAGAGTTTGAAATGTCTTTGCTTGGCGAACTGAATTTCTTTCTTGGATTACAAATAATACAGTCTGAAAGAGGAGTCTTTATCCATCAGTCTAAGTATGTTAAATATATTCTTAATATATTCCAGTTAGAGGATTGTAAACCTATTAGTACACCTATGACAGTTGGATGCAAACTAAGCAAGGATGATGAGTCCAAAGCTGTAGATCCAAAACACTACAGATCAATGATTAGGAGTTTACTCTATTCAACAACTTCTAGACCTGATGTCAAGAAAGTTGTTAGTATGGTGGCTAGATTCCAAGAAACACCAAAGGAGAGCCATTTTCAAGCTATACAAATAATCTTCAGGTATTTGAAAGGAACCATTGATCTTGGTTTGTGGTATCCTAGAAAGGATTAATTCACTTTAAAATCCTATTCAGATGTTGATTGGGAAGGAAGTGTAGATGATAGAAAAAGTACAAGTGGAGGATAATTATTTTTGGGAGAATCAATTGTAGCTTGGATAAGAAAGAAGCAGTCCTCAATTTCATTATCTACCACTGAAGCGGATTATATTGTAGCAGCAGAATGTTGCACACAAGTGGAATAGATGAAACAAACCTTACAAGACATCAAAATAGTATTTGAAGAACCCACTACTATCCACTGTGATAATAAAAGTGCGATAAGTCTCTACAAGAACCTTGGTCAACACTCAAAATTAAAACACATTCCAATAAAATACCACTATCTAAGAGATCATGATGAAAATAAGAACATTAAATTGAAATATGTTCCAACACAAGAACATGTGGCAGATATTTTCAAAAAACCCTTAAGCAGAGATGTATTTGAATATCTCAGGAAAAAATTGGGAGTAATACTTCTTCCAACCTAAATATCTAAAGAAAATAATGCATCAGTTGGAACCTATTCAGGGGGAGACATCAATCAACATTAGAAGGAATCATTTAGTTATGACAGGAAAAGTGTGATTGCGGGAGGAGTTACCAATGGTCAAAGACTTTGATTAGAAGTATTTAGAGAGACAGGTCATAGGAGAATAAAACCTTTACCATTGATGTCAAAGGGGGAGAGTAACTTCAGAGGAAAGAAGCATCACCACAGGGGGAGATTGTTTATGAAGTTGGTGTGTTGCCATCAATGACAAAGGGGGAGATTGTTGGACATAGTGTCATTGATGTATTGTCATTAATGTCAACGATCAATATAATTGATGTGATGATAAGTTGAGATAAAATATCAGGACGTTTAGTGAATGAAGATCAAATCTCAGAAGAGATAGCGCAATGAATTTGAGAAGAATCGTTGGAGGACTAGTCAACAGTATATAATGACTGATGTCAAACAGTTGGACGATATGTAGAGATTAAATATTAGGAGAGTTAACAAATGAAGATAAAATCTCAGAAGAGATGGCTTGTTGAAACTCAGTAGGTATGGCATGATGATACTCAAATCAAATCAAGATTGTTGATGCGCAATCGCCAAATCAACAGTAGGGATGAATTGCAGAGAGCGAAAGAAGAATTAAACTATTCGCTAGTTACAATCCTGCAATTGGTCTAGATTGTCAGATCTCATAAACTGAAACATATATGACTGTGGTTGATCCAAAAAATGATTAGATTAAGTTAGGACAATCACATCTTACAACTTCAAAGATCGACAATTGTGGTTGACTCATCAACAACGCACAACTTTAAATTGGGTAACGAGTTAAATCACTTGCAAGTTTTGGTTCCGCAATCATCCTTGATCGTGGATCTACTTCGTGAGTCTTCATAACTGTTGGATCTAATAAAGGGGAAGGATAGGATAAGAAAAGATGAAGTCATGAAATGTGAATTCATGATTTTATATGGACCGTTGGATCTTGGAGGTTCGTGGACCATCGATCTGACGTAAGCGGATATCGGGAAATTGGGAATCGAAGAAATTAGGTTCTCTAACCTTCGACATCGCGAAATGCGAAGTCCCGATGAAATCTAGACCATTGGATCATGGAGGGTCGTGGAATGTCGATTTAACATAAGTGGATATTGGGAAATCGGGAATCGAATAAAGGAGGTTCTCTAACCTCTGACATCGTGAAATGAGAAGTCATAATGAAATCTAGACTGTTGGATCATGGAGGGTCATGGACCGTCGATCTGATGTAAGAGGATATCGAAAAATCAGGAATCAAAGAAAGGAGGTGCTCCAACCTCCGACATCGTGAAACGCAAAGTCCCATTGAAATCTAGACCGTTGAATCACAGATAGATCTCAGGACGTCAATCTAAGATACATTTCGGGAGAGTCAGGGTTGACTCAAATCCAAATGCTCGACACGCAAAATCACGATTTGATTGCATCCATCAATCAAAGGGACAGTCTCAACCATTGATTTGACACTTCAAACTAAGTTTGCGAACTCACAAAATGCTAAATCCCAAAGTGCTTGGCCCCAAGTCACAGCTAGTGGGAATACATAAAATAAAAATATTGTGATGTTGTGAGGTGTTGTTTGGCTCTATAAAAAATGAATTGAACTGTAAGAAAGACAAGAAGAACATGAAGAGGGTGAGAACATGTAGATAGATGAAGTAAAAAAGTTGTATAGAGGCAAAAAGTAATACATCACTTAAGTTGATAAGCTTGTGGTTTTGCATTATTGGTCATATATAATGGTTTGAAGGAAGCGTCTCTGCAGAACTCGGTTTCTGTAAATAAATTGTAGAGATTCGGGATCGAGTTAAAAGGATGAAATTGATCCATAACTGTGATCAATTTATGAAAATACTTCATGGTAAAAATTATAAAATAGTGATTATGGTTAAGTTAATCGAAGAGGTGTGATAGTCCAAATGAAAGGACATAGTGCATTATAACTCACACTGTTCTGAAGATTATATAACTAAGGAAGTGTGGTGAGAATAAAGTGTCTTTGCAGTCTAGATCAGAATATCAAAAGCTGAAGCAGATTCCAGGAAGGAAAGTTGAAAATACTTATGCATTAACGGTGGTTCGGTGGTGCAAAGGCAGGTTGGTGCCTACTGATGGAGTTTGTGCTTGATTTTCAGTTGTGGCTGTCTAAACAGGGGGCCATAGCCTCCTACCAATTGGTGCTAGTGAACAAAGGGTGTGGGTGAATCCTGATCAGTTGGAGCTAATCGAAGAGAAAGAATATCTTCCTTCTATGTAACATGTAAAACATAATTTTGCAGTTGATAGAAAAGAGTTTGTGGTTTTTCCCATTTGGGTTCCATGATAAAATATTGTGTCAAAATTCAGTTCGCATTAATAAGAGAAAAATTGATATAATAATTGTGTCACTGATTCACCTCCCTCCTCTCAGTGATAGGATCTAATCCTTCACATTGATCTTCGAATTTACTTATGTTACAATGTGTACATTGACAAAATTTGTATCTTTTCTTTAGTTATGTGAAAAATGCCAATCTAAAACAAAATTAGCATATGCTAGGATACATAATTAGAACTTATAGGTATGTGATGATATGTAATAAAATCAAATTGTCGTTCCAAAATTCGTACACATAAGAATCATTAGAGTATAGTAGGGTCACGCACACGGTAACTACTATTCAACTGACATACTACTAACTGGGAGTCTAGGTGAACTTCTAAAGAGTGAATTCCATGTGAAATGACATCGCACAAAAGTGATATAAAGGCGCTATATTTGGCCACATTATTCATGGATGGCCCTAGGAAAATGCCACCCAAAGACACAAGTAGACCCTCGAGTGAGTAAACAACCCAAGTGACAGGAGCCAAGTTCTGTGTACGACGAATGGCCCCGTCTACAAATCCTAAGTAGACCAAAGACTTCATTGACATCTGCCAACCAAGGGAAAACTTGATAAGAAATTTGAAGATAAAAACAAAGGGAAAAGATATATACACTAAAGTACATTAGTATACAAAGAGTTACACCCAATCTTGTGGCTCAAGCGTAATATATTTTCAAATACATCCCATTCCTAGGCTTAGCCAACATGTTTCCTTCATAATCTTCTAATTGATAGGATCCTTTTTCTAAGACACATCACACGATATAGGGATCGTGCCACATGTGTTTGAACTTGCTTGCCCCCAGTGGTTCTTTGGATTGATCATATAGAAGGACCAAGTCACCCTTAGCATACTACTGAGGACAGACAGACTTATCATATTGGACCTTGACACATATTTTATTCGCTTCGATATTAGTAGATGTGTCTCGACGCTGCTCATCTATAATCTCTAGGTGCACGAGGTGTTGTTCGAGATCGAAAGTGTCAGGTAGGAGTGCAACTGCCAATATGAGAGAAGGGATTCTGCATTCAATAAATAAGAATGACTCCACACCGCATACTAATTGGAAAGGAGAAAAACCGGTGGAAGTCTTGACTGAGGTTCGGTATTCCCAAAGTGTTGGATAAAGCATGATATGCTAGTCAAAATTTCTCTGGATGACAGTTTTCTGTAGAATGGTCTTGAGAGGCTTGTATAAGGCCTCGATTTTTCCATTTTCCCGAGGGTAGTAAGGGAAAGAATGACCATGCATAAACCCCAGTTTTGATTCTAGTTCTTTCATCATTTCATTCTAAAAAATACTACAATAATCAGTGACAATCTCACTCGGGATTCTGAACTTGGCTGTAATTTGATTGAATATGAAGAAGGAAACAATATTACCATCGGATTTAACCATAGGCATGGCCTCAACCCACTTAATAAAGTAGTCTACGACCACGATATTGTGTTGATTCCCCCCACCCGAAGTTGGGTTGCAATCCACAAAATCCATCCCCCACTTGATGAAGGTGTTAGCACTGAAAGTCACACTTTGACTGCAAAAGTGTAAGCTCAACACCCATCAAAATATAAAAGATAAATTTGGTTTTGAATAGGTATATCAACAATATGGATAAATAAAGAGAGAGGGAAGCAAACTACAGATCAATAGGCTACATCAATGGGCAATGGAGTCACAAACATCTCACTCATCGAAGGCACAAAAGCTGCTTAACAGAAAACAAGATTATATGTTGATAGGTGGAAGAAATGAAGAAGGAAAACATACGATAGAATGTTCATTAAATAGAGATCCTCTCAATTTAATGAATCAACAAATACTTGAATATAAACAATGACTAATGGGCAAAATACAACAGATCCTCTGCTGCTTAGGGATCCACAAATCATTGACAGCCTTTGATCCTCAAATCTGTAATATATTCAAATAAGAAGAAATATAGACAAAAGGTTTACAATTTGAAATCGCAGCTCTCATGAGTCTCCAATAGAAGTAATGCTTACAATCATAAAATTTCCACAGGCTTACAAATGAACACACACATGAAACTACCTATTCCTACTCTCTCTAGCCTCTCTTGGCTCATGAATCCCACTCCAAGAGATCTCTCCTTCCTTTAATAGAAAATAGCATCCAAATAATGTTAGGAGGTTGAATCCCATCTCCTACATTGGATCCTAAGCCTAGGAGATAGGTGGCAACAATCAAAGAGACAAAAATCCAACAAATTGCTGATTTTCAAGAATTTGTTGGAAATCATTAATAAATTGTTTCCACCTCATGCATGAGGCCTTTGTTGGAGATAAATATTAGGTGCAAGTGTCCCTTGATATCCAAATTATCCTTGATAATCCATTCGAAATCTCCTTGACATGTGGCAACCTCCCAACAAGGCGATATCAAAACCGTGACCGCTACAAGAAATTAAGCAACACCGTTGTGCAGAGTACGTAGTGCCACTGTGTAGAGTACATGGTGCCTACTTATATATCCAATATCTCTAAAAAAAAAACACATTTTGAAAAACTGAAGGAGGTTTTTGTTATTTGGAATGTTTTGAACAAAAGTCTCCTCTAGTTTTCAAAAATACATTCTCAACTGCTCATAACCCAAGTTTTAAATTATTGACTCAAAACTCGCAAAATAACTCTGCACAATTTAGCCTCTGCCAGAATATTACACAGCGCCTGTAGGTAGCGCCCGATTGTGTTTGTGCATGCAATTTGGTAGCATAAATCCATGGGTTCTTTGATTTTTTAAAACTTTGAGATTGGGAATAACTTGATATAATTTCAATTTTCCCCAAAATAAATAAAAATCCCATAATAATTGTATTCATTTGCCAAAATGAATAATGAAATTCAGATTTTGTTCTCTGTGAAATATTAGGTAGCACCACTTATGCAATGTTGAGGCATAAACCAATCTTGTGCTAACATAGGCTCCATGGGGGATGGCATGCTCCCCGCGAGCTTCCAAGAACTTGTAGACCTGTGCCTTGTCCATCTTTAACTCTATCCCAAAAAACCTCTGTACTCGAAATAACCTATGTTCCTTATTTGAAATTGATATGACTGTATGCTGAAAACAAATGTTAAAAACTGACAAAAAGCAAATGCTAAAAAATGAGCTTATTTCTTCCTACTCCTACTCTAATCAAGCGTGCTACTTCTTGGTTAAGTAAGATCATGCTTCCAATGAATCCATACAAACATCTGACTAACTGGTGAATAAATTGATCTGGAAAAGATGAATGTAGGAACCCGAAGATTACAGAAATACATTTCAAAATAGAAGAACAACCATCCTTCATTTGACAAAAGTGCTCTGACCTTCAAGCTTCTCAAAGACTCCAGATAATTAGCAAATGGATCAATAAATCTATAAATAAATACCTCTTGTTGTTGTTTCAGCTGAAGATGGAAAAGTATCTGCACATATTTTTCCTAAGAATGGTTGCCACCTCCAACTTCCTGCAAATCTGAACATGGATGCAAACTTACTTTACTGCTAATGAAAGATTGTTTATTGTTGTCTGTAAATCCAGGTTCAAATATAGTGCATGCGGGGTCATTGAATTGTACATATGATTGTTGAATGTCTTCAGTGGTTTCTTGATACTTGATTTCTTCAAAATACTGCTCTCCATCGTAATCAGATTCATAACTGTCATAACTCGGTTCACTGCTCCTCAAATCAAAAAACTAGATCTTCTCTTCTTCATCAAAGTATTCATCAAAGATAGGTGAGCCCAAGGCTCCTTGGTCTTTCACAGAAAAAAAAACAATCCCCTGATCTCTCTCTTCAATCATAGGTGAAAAGATATCATGGGAAACCTCTTGCAGGAAAAGAGAAAGATCCTCTTCTACAATTGGTTCTTCTTTCGAATCGGAGACATTAGATGCATAAGGTACATGATATAATGCTAATGAATCTGTGTAATCATTAGTACATTCATGAATGATATCTAGAATACTTTCTTCTCGGGAGTAAGAAAGAGAAAGAGGTTCATTCCTATCTTCATTTGGACATTGAATAAAATATTTTTCATCTTTATATTCAATAGTGCAATCTAACAAATCTTGAGCACATTCTACATATCCCTCACAGAAGTTATAACAAATACTTTCAGAGGGATAAAACCTTTTGCAGTGTTCATTGAATACTCTGTGGAAATCCTTCAAGGATGAATTTCTGGAATGGGGTAACGAGAAATACCATTTACATGCATCCCCATCCAATGAATACAAGAACATTTTCATCAATATATCTTCATGATGGATGTCAATATGCTGCATCAAAGCATGAAATTCATGAACATGCTCAATAGGGTTGTCATTCTTACTGTCATAAAATATGGGCAGTAGATCTTTCCATTCATCAATAAGAGGCACAATATGTGGATAATCCTCTATAGTTGATAAATCGAGTGGGGAAAACCTCCTAGCCAAGATAGCCTTCATAGCCATTTGATTTGCCTCATCCTCAGTGGAGTCACCAACAAATTCTAAACAATGGAGTCGCCATGGTGAATGTGCAGTCTTGAAGGTGTCCAACTTCAGTCACCATCTAAAGCTGGAGTTGTACAGTGTTTTTCTTCCCAGGTATCTTTTCAATCTTCTCAAATCCATCCCCCACAATGGCACCAAAAATGTTAGCACTGAAAGTCACACTTTGA
>JASDQU011028330.1:2121-30651 GCA_032191745.1 Picea mariana
CCCCCCCCCCCCATGGGGCTACGACGACAAAGATATTCTTCTTCTTTATTCTTATTCATCAAAAAGTGTTGCGCGTATTACATCAAAGTATTGAGTAGCGAGGAGGACCAGGATTGCACCAAGATCCATAGATTGTGATCTTACCCTCAGCTACTTTAAGCTCATCCGAGCTCTACAACTCTCAAAACAGACTTCCAATCCCAAAAACTCCAAAAAGTTTCTCTGAAATAGACTTGTCGCACTAACAATTAAATATTATATAATTCTTTGATCTTATGATGATGATCCGTTAATATACCTCATACCCCTTATTTATATTACAAAAATGGGTTAGAAACCCTTACAATACATCCCAAAACCCTAACCCTCACTTAAGTTAAGTTTGTCCACTTTTGCGTCAGATTTCCACAAATCTTGTTGCGCGCACTGCTTTTCCTTAAAATGTGATGTGTTGTTCTTCCTCGCTTGCTGCAATGTTATCCAAACATGCCTCTCCAACAGGGCCCCAACACTAACATGTGGCTCATCCTGAGACATGTTAGCCTTAGTGCACCTTCTACAATGCTATCTCGAGCACATGAAACTTATGTGCTAATTCTCACACTTTCTCTTTTGCCTCTACACTCTTCCCCGCTAATGTCTCTAAACCTTGTGTTGTAATGTGCTCTCTTAGATATTCTCTACTTTTTGTGAGCACATGTTCCCATTTTCCCCTTGTTGTTTGGAGCTCATCAATCATCCCTTCTGCTTGTTGCTGGAATGGCTTCAACTAAGCTTGCCTTGCTTGCTTATGCTCCTAAACAGTCTTTACTTCAGCCTATAAGTTCTTCATTTCCCACACTGCCTTCATTCTAAGGGAGATGTCCATGGTTTTCTGTCTTTTCTTCAAGTCCTGAACCACCACATTCAATTTTTCCTCCCTCTGCTCCAACTGTTGGATATTTTCATCCTCTTTGAGGCTTGTCCAAATCTGTGCAGTCATGTAATATAGTTCTACCACTTCTTTACCCTACTGTGCTATACTCGCTACATGCATAGTAGCCTCTTATTCCCTCTACTCTCGTACCTCTGGAGTGTTGGGACCTTTTTTTTTGGTTAGAAGTTGTGCAAGGAAGACTGCAGTCCCAATTTTGGTCAAACATAAGTTGTGCAAACCACAAAGGAGTTGCACAGTAGTGCAAGCAAGGAAACAAAAAATGGTTGGAAAGAGGGACAACACAACACCAGCAAGGCAAAAGAAGTTACAAAAGAAAAAGAACAAGAAAGCATGCGAAGTCTAAATCTAGAAGATCCCAATCAACCTATATATATGAAATGTATATGATTGTAAAGGGTTAGATGGGTAGATGGCATAGAGGGTGTAGACATATTATCATTTACTCCATGTAGGTTCTATGATTGTAATTCGTATCCATTTTGAGAGAAGGGTAGATAGAGCTCTGAGGAATGAGTCCAGAGCCAGAAATCTTGTAACAGAGGAAAGACTTGTATCTGTCGAATTGTATCTGAGAAGCTCTTTTGATGATAATATATATGGAAGGACCTGAAATTTTGAAATAAACTGTTTAATTCTATGTTCATGATTATGAATTGTCTCTTTACTTTACTTATTTATGTCTGATAAGATCTATGTGCTATAATTGTTTGCAAATGTTGTCGCAACTTCGTTTTCTTTATTACTGGTTATGAATGAGTTCATATATTCTCTTTGATTGGTTGATCTTGTGCAAGTCTATGGCAAATATTGAAGATTCTGGAAATATGCCTAAGTATTCTCCTTGCCCTTCCCTATCTTCTTGTCTTAGTTTTTCTTCAGATGAGACTTCTTCCCTCTGAAGAAGATGAAAATGCCAGCGCTCTAGAATACTCAGTACCTTTTTTTGGTAACCTAAGAAGGACCCTGGTCTGATCAACTTTGCACCAACAAAATAGTTTTGTTGTCAGGACCTGCATTAAAAGGGAACCTGTAGCAAGAATGATTTTGTGGATTCATCAATTTGATATTCACTGGTGGTGGGAGAGAAATTGTGACGCCTTCATATGAAAAGAAGCAGAGATGTGAGGAAAACCTATGAAAGATACACGGGAGGTTGTCTTTTACTCAGAAAGACCGAATGACTAGTATGAGATATTATGGGTTAAGTTTCCAGAAGAACTTTTCCACTGGATAGATAGGCTCCAAGAAGCTCCATAATTCCAAGAATGAGTCAAGAAGACATGTTCTTGGGATACAAAAAATATTGCAGTGCTTCATCAATTGGATTGTCCGGTAATGCGAGCGATCAATTTATGGGTCAATACAACATTAGAAGGATACATTATCGAGTTTGCAGCTGAGAATCACCAATCTTTTTCATGGGTAGAAGCGGATTTCAAGAAAGATGCAAGGGGATGACTATTGAGAGAAATCCCCATGTGGATTAAGGTTTTCTTGATGGAGGAGGGGATGTAGATTAAACTCTTGACTGAGATGGCATCATAAACACCCTCGCTTGGGGTGGGGTGAGTTTGGGGTGGAATCATGGCTTGAGAGAGGGGAGAGGGCTCTTTGACAAATGGGGGAGCAGTAAGAAATGGACTCAAGGGATGAGAAAGACTTGAAAAGAGACACCATAGTTGAGAAGTGGTGGCGTGGTAAGATAAAGAAAGCAATGAAACAGTCTGAGAAGTTGTGGAAAGAAGTCGGACCAGAAGAAGTCGAGGAAGGATAGATGGAAGAGTTGCTGAAGATGAGAACATAAGAAATACTGGCCAGTTAAAGATTAAATGAGAGAGAAGCGAAGAGAGAAAGAAGTTCCCAAGGGGGTGGAAAAGAAGAAGAAGGTATGGAAGCATGGGAAAAGGAAGTCGGCATGGATATTGAAGAATAAAGAGAAGATTTGTCCCTGATGCCAAGAAAGATCGAGAATCTGACTGAAGAGACCACTCCAAAGGATGAGAACGAGACCCCCCTAGATCAAATAAACCCGCCCCGAATCCAGTGGCATCAGCCCCGAATCACCCTTACCCCAAGTGTCTTCTATACAAGTGGTAAATTATATACTACATTCTTATGTTATTCTTGTTCCATTACAGTCAGTTAATCAGTGGCAACCGAGAAGTGCGAATATTGGGAGGATATTGGGATCCCCTGGTAGATCGCAACCAGGGCCATTAGGTTTTATCTTGGTAGGAGAAGTAAGATCAACAATGGTTGGTAATGCGGGAGGTTCGATTGATCAATACCCATAATTATGGGGTAAGGGAGACGAGGATGTTGAGCAACATTGGTTCTTATGTGAAGCTATTTGGAGGTCCAAAGGGACTCTAGAAACAAATAAATTGGTTGAGTTCAAGACTACCTTGAGAGGTCGTGCTCTCAAATGGTACATGAAGGCCATTGATCCAGGAGTACCAAGAGTGAAAGGACAAGCATTCACACTTGACTAGGTATGGACAAAATTCATAGCAGAGTTTAAGCTACCTCAGTCAAAACAACAAGCTCTATCTGAGTTGCATGAAATTCAGTAAAGGGAAGGTGAATCGGACAGGGAATATAGTCATAAGTTTAAAGATGCTATTGGGAGGTTAGCGCATCCGATTCATGAGGAACATCAAAGAGAATATTATATCTAGGGATTGCTACCTCTGACACGAATTCCGTTAACGCAACAACAGATAGTCACTTTGACAGATGCCTTGGGGAAATCAATGAAGATTGAATCCATGGCAGGATATCCAGGGATCTTGAGAGTGACCAGACCCCCAACATATGCAAATTTTGTGCAACTACAAGGACACATATCAGCGCTTACAGAGAATATTCAAGAATTGATGATACCCAGACCAGGACAACCACAAGTATGGTGTACCAGATTCTACACAGAAGGACATCTGGTGAATGAATGTCCATGGATGAGGGGATGGGAGATCCTCAGAATCCGATGGGACCCTCACTAGGAACCATTGGAGGAGTTGCGCAAGTATCCGTGAATTTACCATTCCATACCCCAACCCCATATCATGTTTTTCCAGGTAATCAAGCATCTTCGTTAATTGAATATTGTGAGATTTTATGAATCCATCGGCATGGACCAAGACAGTGCCCCATTATTCATAATTATTCAATAGTATCTAATACTGTACATTGTGAGTTTTGTGCATCTACCACACATGCTACAAATCAGTGTAGAGAATTGGATGCACTTGCAGACAGACTGGATCGAACATCATTCAGGGTGAATTAAACCCCTCAGGGACTGGGAAAAGGTCGAGGAGGTGGAGCTGGAGGAGACTTCAGAGGAGGAATAAATAGGGGAAGAGGACCAGGTAGATGCTACAACTGTGATGAGAAAGGCCACATGGCTAGAGATTTTCCTCACCCGAGGCGGCCATGGTGCTCTCACTGTAGAACCAATGGGCATGCAAATGAAGACTGCCCAGAGCTAATTGTGAAATGGGAAGATCGGGTACGTCAATGAGGAACTAATATCATAAGCTCAGAGATAAAGAGATTCATTAAGGGACATATACCCAACCTTAATATCATTACTCGAGGAGGAGAAAAGACTGGTGCAGATGTTGATAATTTAACTCAGATCCAAAAAGAAGTGTCTAAGGAGGACATGTATGATCCTATGAAACAAAATTTATTCTTTAAAAATGAAATAGAATTATTCCAGAGTATCCCTAGTCTGGAGATGGAAGAAAACCCGAAAACCCCCCTCAACCTATCATTTATTCTAAGATTGCGCAAGTCCCTTCTTCACCCCTTGCACCTCGAAACCCTGTAGTCCGTATTAGACAACCTGAACAGTTACAAAATGTAGTTGACCTTTGGTTTTAGTTATTTTCTGATATTCTTGGGAATGACCAGCTGACAGAAAGGTTGTGCAATGCCCTGCACCTAGTCCTAGGAACTGAAGAATCTCTAGAAACTAGAATAAGGACTAATCTTCCTAAGAAGAATACTCAGAGAGTGCAAAGAAGGAAAAGACAAACTGGAAAAGAGTTTATATTAGTAGCCCATCTAGATGAGTTTGAGATTAAGGATGTTATGTTAGATCTAGGATCTGATGTTAACATACTGCATAAAAAGACTTGGGAATCTTTAGGGAATCCTCAGTTGACATATTCCCCAATCCAGTTAAGAATGGCCAATCAATACTGTATTTTTCCAATAGGAAGACAGGAGAATGTGGAAATAGTTGGTATCGATTGGGATTATGATAACTATGCGGTGATTGAACTAAAGAGAGACACTATAACATTTGAGGCAGATGGAATAAAAGTAGTTCAACCCTTGGATCCATATGTAGGCCATCGATACACGGAGCCAATAGAAAATAATATGGAAGGAGAATATTTGGAGTAGTTATACATTGTAACAGAAGGAACGAGAGAAGATTACATAAATCCTATGGCTAATGGATCAGTAAGTTGGAAGAGCATACAATCAGCGAATGGAGATTCTGAAATATCATTTGACAGTTGGCAACAAGGTTCATACGAAATATTTTCAAGAAGATGCACAACTGTCAGAGAAACTAGATGGGTTGGAACTGAGGTCAGAGAACACCCGATAGACGATGGTACCTCAAAACTTGACAATTTTTTGGTCAGCATGGAAGAAAATATAGCAGAGGATCAAATGATTTCGGTTTTGGACTTATCCCTTGAGGACACCCCTTCTAGATGGTGGACTAGTCACAAAGCCTGGATTAAGAACTGGAAGGATGTGAATCAAGCTATCCGATATAGATTTCAATATAAGGAGAAGTTGGAATCAGAGATGCAAACAGATTTCCAAGTTGCACAACTATTCAAGGGACGGTCTGATCCTAAAGCACATATTGAAAAATGCGTGAGACAATGACAAGTTGCGGAAATACCATATCTCTTGTGGGTTCAAGTATTTCCCCATTCTCTAGGTCTGATTCCAAAAGATTGGTACATGCAAGAAGAAACTAGAAGACAAACCAACAACTAGAAAATGTTGGCAGATCAATTTTGCAAGGAATTCTCGTTTACAAGTAAGTACCCTGAGATTAAGATAGTCCTGCAAAGAATTAAAGAATTCCTTTTTACCGATGTTGGTGAACGGAAATCAAACCTAGTGTTATGTGCAAAGCATAGCCAAGCACTTCAGTCTAACCTTCACCTAGACACGAACATGATACCTATAGAATGTTATAAGATTGAGAAGGATTTGGAAAACCCAGATGATTTAGAAGAATTGAGAAACTTAGCCATTAAGGAAACAGAAGGAAGCAGAGAAATTCAAAACACCATACCCAACCAGACTGATAGTTCTTATAATTATCCATTGAAGTTATGAAAATTCAATATAGGAACTATAGAGCAACCTAATATAGAAATGGTAGGAGATTACTGGGATGAGAAAACTAGCCAAGAAATACATAGCCTGTTGCAGGAGTATGAGGACTTATTCCCAAAGACATTCTTAGAACTAAAAGGAATTAAAGGAGCTATGGGAGAGATGAAAAATGAACTAAAACCAAGATCAAAGCCTCTAAGGCATAGACCATATCTCCTTAACCCCAGAGTGAAAGAGAAGGTTAGGAGGGAAATAGAAAAAATGCTTGAGGCTGGACTTATTTTTCCAGTGTAAGAAGCAGAATGGGTTAGCCCAGTAGTCATCCAAAGTAAGAAAGGTACAGAGGAAATTAGGGTATGTGTAGACTATATAATCCTTAACTCTGCCTGTGTTCATGACACTTTCCCAACACCTTTTACTGATGAAGTGCTAGAACAGGTTGCAGGGAAAAAATCTTACTCATTTACAGATGTATTTTTGGGGTATCACCAAGTGAGGATTGTTGAAGAAAACCAAATGAACACCACATTCATAATAGAATGGGGTTCATTTGCATACAATGTGATTCCCTTCAGCCTAAAGAATGCCCCTACAGTTTTTTCCTGGATTGTAATAGCATATTTCCGAGAATTTATTCACAAGTTTATAGAATTTTATATGGATGATTAGACGATATACAGTCTACTCAAGGAACATGTAGTGCTACTATGTCTAATGTTTTATATATGTAGGGAATTGTAGATATTTTTGAACCTCAAAAAGTGTATCTTCTGTGTGCCACATGGAAATTTGTTAGGCCACCTAGTATACCGAAAAGGAGTAATGGTAGACCCAACCAAAGTTGTAGTTATTGTGAACATGCCACCACCTACGAGCGCCAAACAATTGCGGTCCACCCTGGGGCACACATGGTACTATCATAGGTTTATCAGAAGGTATGAAAACATTACTCCACCTCTAGAAAATATATTAAAGTATTCAGAAGCATTCTAGTGGACACCAGAGTGAGATAAAGCATTCGACATCCAGAAGGAAAAAACTCAACACAACACCTATTATGATATTTCCAAACTAGGAGAACGAATTTCATGTGCACGAAGACGCACCAGGTATTTCCCTGGGAGCCATATTAGCACAACCAGGGGATGGAGCCATGGATCGTCCTATCTACTTTGCTAGCAGGAACTTGTCGCAAGCTGAGCGCAACTATACAACCAGAGAAAATGAGGGTTTAGATATTATTTACATTATGCATAAGTTTATACATTACTTGTTAGGCTCTCATTTTAAGTTCTTTACTGATCATTCTGCGTTGAAATATCTAGTTAACAAGCCTTTTTTGGAAGGAAGAATTTATCGATGGTTGTTATTGTTTCAGTAATTTTCATTTGAGTTGATCATTAAACCTCGAAGATGCAACATGGGGTCTGATCACCTGTCTAGATTAGAGTAAGGAGAAAGTGGCAGAGCAGTCGATGATCAGCTCCCATATGCAGACCTGTTCCGGGTTGAGGCCATACCATAATACCTAGAAGACATAGCAGTCTTCTTAAGCACAGGGGTCTGCCCAGAAACATACTCTGCAACTCATAAATGTCATATGGTGGTTAGAGCAGTGGACTATCAATTGATTGCACAGAAATTGTATAAGTTGGGCCTAGATAGTATCCTCGAGAGGTGTGTCTTAGATCATGAAAGACAAGATATACTATGGGAGTGCCACAATGGAGTTGCAGGAGGCCATGTTGGAGGAAATTCCACTATGCAAAAGGTCCTCCAAGTTGGATTATGGTGGGACACACTCTTTAGGGACGCAAAGGCATATGCTATATCTTGCGATGTTTGTCAGAGAGTGGGCAAGCCATCACAACGAGATGAATTTCCTCTTCAACCATTTTGAGATCTGCAAGCATTTGAGAAATGGGTGGTTGACTTCATTGGGCCGATCAACCCCACAACTAAGAATTCAAAGGACAGGTATATTATTACCACAACTGATTACCTTACATGTTGGGATGACAGAGAAATTGTCCAGGATTGATTGACCAATACTGCTGCCAAGTTTATTTTTGAAAGTATTATCACTCAGTTGGATGTCCTAGGAGTCTGACCAGTGATCAGGGTGGTCATTTTATCAGTAGTACAATAGAAAATCTTACAACAAAGTTCTTAATTCAACATCATAAAAGTATCCCCTACCATCCACAAGCCAATGGCACTGTAGATGCGTTTAACAATATTCTTGAGAGAGAATTAATGAAGGTTTGTTGCAAAAACAGGAAAGATTGGGATGACAAAGTCCCAACAGTTTTATGGGCTTACAGGACAACCACAAAGAAAATCCACAAGTATACTCCATTTCAGCAAGTCTATGGGAAAGAGGATGTGGTACCGGCAAAATTAATTACCCTAAGTCTCTACATTGCATATATTACACACATGTCGGAGGATGAATCAGTCATGCAAAGGCTTATAGAATTGTAAAAAATTAAAGAGACCAATTTTTTAGCAGGCTTTCATCAATCAGTTGAGAAAGCAAGGTAGAAATATTAGCATGACAAACACATTAAGACTAAAACATTTGCGCAAAGAGATAAGGTCCTACTTTATGACAGTCGATACCAGAAACATCCAAGCAAGTTGTGCATGCATTGGTTGGGACCATTTATAGTTGTTGAGATCCGACCCTTGGGAGCAGTCAGACTCGTGCAACTGGATGGTATACTTCGGCCAGGATGGGTGAATGGCGCTCGCCTAAAACCCTATATGTCTCAGAACTCAGCTAAAGGAATGTTGATCTAGTCCAAAGGAGCATGTATAGTAGTTAGATTTGATTTTTTTGCAATTTTTGTGAAATTAGTTAGTAAAGTCGGAGTGTGAATTGTTGCGTCGTGACATGTATTTCATTTTTTTCCGTCTAAGTGTTGTTTTGAGGTAGAAATTATTACTTGGCAGCATAGGATTAGAAGAGCCATGAATCCATTAATGACAGTCATTAAATGTGATGGGGACCAGTTTGTGGTCGGAGGGAGATAGAATCTAGACGCAAACCTAGTCCATGTGCCATACGAATCCAGTCTAGTCATAGCCTTTATGATCACTACAGTAACCCATCTGAACTCTGTTAAACCAAAAAGCTGCAATACGTGAAGATTCCATCAGTATTTGCACCAAGATTCTCATCCATTAAACGGTAAGGTCTGAAGTCGGCCACATACCTGACCAACTTTCTGAGTAAATTCTAGGATCACCCAATAGATTTACCCTGTTAACCAGTCACGTCGGATAACTCATCTCCAAGTTGCGTTTGTAGAGTTAATGATGAATAGCCTTAGAAATTATTACAAAACTTATCAGCTAAGTTCGAGTATAAGGTTATGTGAACTTGGTGTAAGATGTATTGTTTCCTAGAGAGAAATTAATGCCTTGTGAATTCAGAAATGTTCTCAAGCCTGTGAAATCCCTCAACCTTCTGTCGTGATCCCCAATCCCACTTATCCTATCGAATTCTGTTGACAGTCCAGAATCACTATGCCGAGAGCTATAGGGAGAAGAAGTGCATTTTTTAAGGATGTAGTTCTGGACAAGCCATTTTATCCCCGAGTCGAGATCATGGGAAATCTCAAAGGGAAGGTATAGCAAGTTAAACTCCTTGACCTAGACCTGACAGACTAGGTTTTGTTCCCGCAATTGAACATTTATGTCTTTTGGAGTGTCGCTCCAGATGAGTTGGGAGGAATGCAATTCGTGCCGAATCCAGAGTTCATCCACCTCTTCAACTCCACTATTATGAATCTCAGATATTTGTCAGTGTTCGGCACTACTAGTGAGGTTGTGATATGTACCAAGTTCCTCATTAGAAGGGTACATGATAGGACCCTATGTCTAGATAGAAGATAGCCAATTCATGCAGAGGATATCCATCATCTTATTGGATTATCCATCAAAGGAGAGGATGTATCCAAAGGATTTCAAGGTCCCAACAAGCATGGGAAGAAAAAGGGAGAACCTAGATTGTATGAATGATTTCATACTTAAAGGGGCGGTGCACAACCAAGATTTACCCCATTCTACCTGATACAACTGTTGGGTATGTGTTATATTCTTTGCATGTGTGTGTGTGTGGGCGTGTCAGATACGACAACTGTGTCTGACGATCCCTACCACTAGAGCTCTGTCGTGTGTGTCAGGTGCTTTCCTAGGGGGGGGCAGGTATGCCCCCCCTGGTTACGCGTAGTGTTCGAGGCAGCGCCCCGAAATTTGTTTTTGGGCGGTTTTTGCTATTTTTAGAGAATTTTGCTATTTTTAGCGAATTTGTAAATTAATCCTGGATTAAGGGATTAGGGTTTTGGTATCTACGAAATACCTAAAAGCATTTTATATATTGTATGGTGAATGGTGAAATTCGATATAATGAATATAAGAAAGGTTTTCCCGGTTGAGGGTTTCTGATATAAAATCTCTATGTACTCTGTGTATGAGCCATTGATTAATTTCTGTATTGCTTAAGAATCTATATGCATTGCTTTGCTTCGCAGGTTTAAAACTTACAACAACCACGACTTCTTGCTACATAATTTATAGCAAGGTCATTCGGTCATATTACAAAGGTGAATGTACATTGGATGCCCTATCAGTGGCATACTTTTATGCCAATGGTGTTGTGTTAAATTAGTGCAGTTACTTGTTGGAAGAACTCTAGGTCACATGCAAGGAAGCACAGGAGAAGGGAGACACCTTCACTTACGAATACTTGTTAGTTTCATTCTCCATGTTGAACTGGACGCCAGCTGCAGGAAGACCATTATCGCCAGTATACAAGGGTTGATTTGCAAAGATGTTCAAGCCTTGGAACTCAATTTTGAACTCGGAGAACACTGCATTCAACAACACAACATTCTTGAAATGGTATAACAGGTTTTTGGATGCAACTCAGAGGTTGCGCATACCTCAGGATTTTCTCAACCTGAACACGTAGGACATTGCATTGAGCATGAACCTCCACCACACATTTGTCTAGCGATGACATTCCAAGCGAGAAAATTTCAACTACTGGATGCTACCATTCTATCTGGACAAAGAGGCCTTCGACAAGGAGGTCATGTTATGGCCAAGAGTGAAGCGCAACCCACACAAGTTGGGGATGCACTACCTTCTATCGGTGGAATTTTTTAAGAAAAAGGTCTAGGAAGTAGGTGTAGGATCAAGCTCGAGCCCATAGGAACAGAAGAAAGAGGCTCTAGTGCAAACAGATTCAGAGGAGGAGGAAGAGACGCATTCGCTGGGGCGTAAGAATATAACATTGCCCATGTTCCCACATCTTCTAGATAAATCCATATTGATAGGTAAATATGTCAATGACATCATGAGAACAACCTTCATTGGAGACCCACTGGCCAAGAAACCCAGGATGGGGCTCTCCCTTATAAATATTCTGAACCCTCAACCAATATCTTCAACCATTCCTCATACTCGAGCATCGAATCGAGCGACCTAAATTATTGATATTCAGGATGACCCTGAGCTTGACACCACTCTATCCACCACCATCATTAATGAACAACCCCCATCACCCCCATAACCCCATTTTCCACCTCGATAAATCACCATCACATTCCAAACCACTAACCCAGAGCCCATGGAGTTGGACCCTTCCCCAAACTACTCAAATAGAGACCAGAACTTATTGGTCCAAACTCTAAAGTCCATATCCAATAGATTGTACCTTTTGTACCAATTCAGGACACTCTTCCTTCAATGAAGATGAAAACTATACCAATACTGCAAGTCCCAAGTCCTCAACGGACTCCCTCAATGACCAAGGTTGAGGGTGTTATCCAAAGGTGCACAACCCCAGAAGTCAAGGTCCACAAAGAGGTAGAAGTACAATAGCTTCAGAAGGAACCTGACATGGCATCAGTATAGAGTGCAATGTCGTTGAAGGAAAAAATGGAGCTAGTACTCCAGAACCCCCGGCAATGCACAGAGTTGATGCAGCTCTGCCTAGAAAGAGAAAAAGTTCTACCGTTCCTCCCATCAACATTGAGGTTGAGACTTGCGTCTGGTCCATACATAGAAGAGGAAGAGGTGGAGACACCTTCAAAGCATATGAAGGCCAGTGGAATCCCGTTGTAGGTCCGATTACCCATGGATTTCACCACTTCTTCTACTAACCTCGCACAGTGGCCATCATCACAACTAGTATGGATGATCAGAGCCTCAACTGATCAACTGGAGAAGATGCTCCATCAGGACGAAAGGGACGCAATGTATTCAAGGGAGGAAATACTCCTCGCCAAAGCATGAAGGACACAAGAGGAGTATGTGAAGGTCCAAGCGGAGCAAAAACTGGAAAGAGTCCAGGAGAAGCTTGCCAAATCCTAGCTAGAGATAAGGAAGGAAACACCACAACTACCAGAATCTAGTGCCGCAGGAGAGCATGAGCAACAGATTGAGATACTCCAGGGATCATGGTCACAAATGGCCATTCACGCAGAGAACCTAGAAGCATAGTTGAGAGAGAGTCAGCAAGAAGGAGAGCAGCAACCTCATAAGCTTCAAGAGTAGATGGAAAATTAGTGTTGGAAGGAAATAATGCTAGAGCAGCACTGCACAAACGAGCAATAGAATGCACGAGGATATTTCACGAATTTATCGATTGGATGGGTATCATTTCAAGGCCCAACCAAACTATGGAGGATGTGCATGAAAAGATACAGTTTCTTAACGAAGAAGTTTTTGTCACCATGGATCCGCTGGAGCAACAAGAAAAATTTGATCATATATAGCAGGTAGATAACGAGTTGAATTATCTATTTGAAGTGAAATCAATAGCTAAGAAAGAGCTATAGGAGTTTCGACCTTTCTTTCAGAAAACATACATGAATATGCATCATGTAGATGCTACAACTGATTCAGAATGGAACTCCATGGTTGCATCCAAGCCTACAAGATGCATTACGGATGTGACTCAACAGTTTGTAGCTAAAGCCTCACTCCTTTCCAAGAAGTGGCAAGACAAAATTGTTGGTTTTCAAGAAGTAAGAAAGAGGTCCTTGGAGTTAGTCCCAGAGTTAGGCCCTTCGTTTGAAGAGGTGGAAAAGGAAAGAGCACAAGTAGAAGATGAAAGCAAAGCAGAGACAGGGGGTAAAGGAAAGCAATAGGAATTCTGAGAGGCCACAGAAGAGACAATGACTTGACTCGAGGGCGAGTCAAGAATTGTGGTCGGATCCTGTTGGGCCCTTTGTTTTTGGTTAGAAGTTGTGCAAGGAAGACTGCAGTCACAATTTTGGTCAAACATAAGTTGTGCAAGCTACAAAGGATCTAGACAATAGTGCAAGCAAGGAAACAGAAAATGGTTGGAAAGAGGGACAACACAACACCAACAAGGAAAAATAAGTTACAACAGAACAAGAACAAGAAAGCATGAGAAGTCTAAAGCCAGAAGATCCCAATCAGCCTATATATATGAGATGTATATGATTGTAAAGGGTTATATGGGTAGATGGCATAGAGGGTGTAGACATATTATCATTTACTCCATGTAGGTTCTATGATTTTAATTCGTATCCATTTTGGGAGAAGGGTAGATAGAGCTCTAAGGAATGAGTCCGGAGCCAGAAAGCTTGTAACAGAGTGAAGACTTGTATCTGTCAAATTTTATCTGAGAAGCTCTTTTGATGATAATATATATGGAAGGACCTGAAATTCTGAAATAAATTGTGTAATTCTTTGTTCATGATTATGAATTGTCTCTTTACTTTACTTATTTATGTCTAATAAGATCAATGTGCTATAATTGTTTCCAAATGTTCTCACAACTTCTTTGTCTTTATTACTAGTTATGAATGATTTCATATTTTATCTTTTATTGGTTCATCTTGCGCAAGGATGTGGTGCATCTTGAAGATTCTATAAATATTCCTAAGTATTATCCTTTCCCTTCCCTATCTTCTTGCCTTGGTTACGCTTCAGGTGAGACTTCTTATCTCCGGAGAAGATGAAAATTCCAGTGCTCTAGAGTACTCGGTACGTTTTGTTGGTAACCTGAGAAGGACCCTGGTCTGATCAAATTTGCACCAACATGGACGTATGCTTAGAGTTAAATTCTATGTTAGCTACTATATTTGTTTCTTGTACCTCTCCATGGTCTGCGCAATTTGTTGGATCTCCACCTCTTTTGTAACCTCATGTGCCTACATGCAGTCAGGTATACTCTTGTATACCTATGTGAGCTTCTTCTCCATATTTTTGGGGCGTTGCTTCTCTTCCTCCTTTTCAAGTGTGATTTTCTCACATGTTACTTGCATAATATCCACCTCCCGGTCGATTGCTAGGTTTGTGGCATCCACCCTAGCTTTCACTTCCTGCATTACACTTGCTTGCAATCCATATAAGGATTTTGTGGGTATTTTTGCCATGACCAACTCCATATGCTCCACATCCTTTATTGGTCTCTGCACTATTTTTTCATCCATCTCTAACATATCTTGTGTGACTGTGAATCTTTCATTGCTCACTACTATTGTCCTCATGGTATCTTCCTGCTCTTTCTGCACTAATGTGTCTAGTTCTTTCTATGTCTACTGTGTTGTTGGGTGATGCGATATATTTATTTGTATCCTCTGTAATATTTCGTGGACTTTGACCATTTTTTCCATGATCTCCTCCCTTTGCACCTTTGCTATGCATACCACATATGTTCCTCTATCTTAGACTTTGTCTACCACTCACTCAACATCGTCTTCTGTGATCGTGATCATTGGGTGATTTTTTTGGTACTTCATATTCTTCCTGATTTCTACTTCTTGTGCTCCCATTCTCTTCTTAGTTAGGGTTGATTTCTACACCTTAGTTTTCATTTCTTATGCCTCCCTATATTGTACTTCCTTCAGGTGAGAACTATTTCCATCTCCTTTAACTTCGGTTCTTGATACTATCTCTTTCTGTCTGGGTTTCTTGTTGGCTACACTACTTCTTGAAGCTTGGCCTTGCTCTGTAGCCTTTCTAGTGTTTTCAGCTGGATTGCTTGTCTTTTTATATGTTCCTACCTATGATAGCTCATTTATTTATTGTTGGAACCTTCCACTACGTGGTCCAGTCTTTTATAATCTAGTCTACCTCTTCCATTGATGCGCAGTATCTCATTTCCAACCACTTCTTCTTTGGGTCCCTTATGGCCTGGATCCATAGATGATGTCTTGATGCTTTGAAATTTGTAATGCATTCATTCCCTTGCACCACTTCCACTGGTATCCTCCATACATTTGTTATATTTTGTTGCATATCCTCCAAGAACATGGAGAATACTGAATTGTTAGTCTGTTGGTTCTTGGGGCATTTGCTTGCCACAATGTTTCGTAGTGTGTTGCATAACACTTTCCCTTCCTGTCTAAAAAATAGGAAAACTTTGGCTCCTTCCATCCCACCACTGCTATCAGAATTAGCAACCAGAAGTAATGGAATCCCATTCCATTATCTTGTGCATATTGACAATATACTAGAAATTGGTTCAACAAGTATGGTACCCAGCTGAATACGATGCCCTTAGCACACTACACAGTTATTGCTATCACTCCTATTGGGGCTTCTTCCTTTCTTCACTTTCTCAACAGTTTGCAAGCCATCAATTTTGTAGAAAACCTTGTTTCCTAATCATTAATGTCCTTGATGATGAGTCCTCGGGTTCCCCTATTTGTCCCAAACTGGGTTGTCACTTCCTCTCCAATCTCTTTATCCCTAGATTTATTGTCCAGGTAGTCCTCTTGATTTATTCCACTAGTAGGAAATTCTGTGATCTTTTCTATGAGATCCACGTCGATGGGGACTGGCCTATCCATCCACAGGATACGTCTATGTACCCTAGCATATAATATTTTTACACACAATCCCACATTTTTACCGTGACCAAAGTGCGGAATGTCCAATAGATTCATCACGCCCAAATTGTAGATACTTGTAGCCCACTTCCCCGGCTCCAGAATAGGATTCCTTAGGGGTCCTACCTCCCCTTTGTCCTCCAAGTATGCTTCTTGTGTGAAGTCTAGGAACTTTGCTATGTCAGTTATGTCATGGTTCACATACTTCAGCTTCGACACCTTCCCTAACATGTCCTCCATTGCGACTACAACGTCAGGAATATGGGGTAATATGATTTCCATCGTGCTTGGTGTTTTCCTCTTTTGAACTGTGGTTAGGATTTCCTCTATGGATTCCTCCTTCAGTTCTTCTTCTTCCTTTCCCTCCATTTCCTGCTGACCTGTGATATCCTCCACCAGGACTTCATCTACGCTATCTTTCTTCTTCTTATTTCCATTTTCCTATGTTGTTTCAGGGTTTTCAGAACTAGGGTTCACGTTGTCGTTAGGGTTTTCTACGCTTCGAACCGCTTGCAATTGTTCCATTGTTGATTGTTCTTCCTCTACTCTGGTGGCACTGATTGATTCATTCCCATATGTTTTTATGTCTTCCAACTCCACAAAATTATCTAGTTCTGCCATTCATTCCTTCTTCCGGCCGAACTGTCGGGTTACTTGCACAAATCGAGTAGGAGCACCAACTTTCGAGGGTTCCATAGAACTATTCTTGCACTCAAATGATTTACTTCTCCTCTTGCTTGATCACCCTTTTCTCATGCTCTCAAGTGCTTGGTTTCTCAAAATTCGCCAAGTGTCGAACTTGCCCGTGCTTTTCCCTTTTTATAAACCAGTCATTAATGTTTTGTCTTATCTTCACTTTTTCCTATCATTTGTGAAGTGTCTAAATTTTCCTACGTTCAGTATTCCAAATTTTGCCTTGCCATTTGCTGCGTGATGTCATTCCTGAATCACTTATTCCTCCTAATTTATTATTTTTGGTTTTTTTCTTCATTTTTCTATTTTTTTCTTCATTTTTATGTTTTTATCTTCCTTTTTCTTCTTTTAGCTCCTACTTTTTACAATATGTAAAAGTCTACTTATTGCTCTACAACTATTGAGAGTTAGTAGGTCGATTGTCCCTATACAGTTTCATTTGACTATCATTCACCATTACTTGCACCTCCTTTCCTATTAAGTCTTGCAGTTGTACAAAACCTCCATTTGTGACAAGCTTTATCTGAGTGGCCCTAGCCAATGCATTATGAGCTTCCCTAGGTGTTGTAAGTATTTACTGTCATAGAGGAGAACCATATATCCTTCCTTAACCTTCTTCTTCTTGATATGTTTGTTGTGCCATGCTTTATATTTTTCCTTCTGTACCTCTTGACGGAAACCTGCCATGATTCTGTCTTTTTCTAATTCCATCAGTTGAATCAATCTTTCTTGCACTGCTCCATTTTCTGTCATGTCTATGATTTTTGTGATGCGTAGAATTGGCATTAAATAATCTATGGGAACTACTGCCTCTTGTCCATATACCAATCTAAATGGTGTTTGTCCTATTAATTTCTTGCAGGTAGTTCTATAATCCCAAAGTATTGTTGGTACCTTTAAATCCCAATCTTTGTTTACATTACAAATCTTTGTCAAGGCATTCTCCAAAATCTTGTTGAAGGCTTCCACTGTGCCATTTGCTTGAGGGTGGTAAGGAGTACTCTTATGGTGGTATATCTTAAAATATTCAATCATTTCCTCAATTTTATTGTTGATGAAGTGGGTCCCTTGATCACTCATCAATATCCTCAGACATCCAAATATTGTCACTACATTCTAAAAAAAAAACATGTTACAGTCTGTTGATGGGTGAAAATGATCGTCCATCAATTGGAAGAACGAGTCCGGTCTGGGATTGTATAAGTAACCCAATCCATTTGGTATAACTCGTTCTGACGGGTTTAATGGCTCTGTTAGCCAATCTAAGAATCCTAAAAGAAACAAACAAAATAAAGAAATAACTATCTAATTACTAAAAACTAGATATATATGTACATATGCTCTAATGTAACTGTAGTAGGTGTATTTAAGCAAAAGATAGATAACTCTTATTTATGGACATTATTTACAAGCTTCAAGTTTTAATCTAAACTTACAAAACTCAATGTGAAAATGACCACTTTGAAGAAGCAGATAAAGAAAGCACATAAAAATATTTTTTGATTTTTCCTTTATAAGTCTTAAACTAATAAAGCCAATGCTATGAAATGGAAACGTATGGATAGTCAAAAGCCAAACCATACGTTCGAATTTTGGTGATAAACAAATAGTAGAAAAATGTAAATGAGCTAACCTATTAGCGAGCTAATGATATGCATCCAAACATCTGTATGATCAAAGAACATCTAACCACCTTGTCCAGGAGGAAAACCTGCAATGAACCTTAAATCTGTTCTGAATAAATGCAGAACAATTGTGTTGGTAGTTGAATTTTAATAACAGAAAGAGTGATACAAATAGTTACTGTGATCTCATGATTGCAAGCAATTACTATAAGAAAAATCTGTTAGCAATAACATTGCATTTAATCTTTCAATGAAAATTAAGGAGAAACCCTGTAATTGAAGTTGAAAAGATGATCACACGATTAATATCTGAAGCATCATTTATGGACAACATTTATAAAGGAATTATCCCAAAACATAATAAATCATGAAGACTAAAGCTATCAAAACCTATTATCATATCAGGATAAACAAAACTTAAATGAAGACACCATCCACAAGAAGCTAAAGACGAAATGTGTATTGTTGTTCCATTAAAGTCTGTAAATTAATCATCCATCTTCTGCACCAGGCCAGGATGGTTTCATTACAAAACGTTGTAATATTTAAAGACTTTAGGAAAACTAAGCATCCTATCTTCTAAGATAGAATCAAATTCCAGGATGATTTACTTAATTACAAAAATAGAGGGTAATTAAAACCACTCAATATCAAACTGTATCTCTTAAGATTAAAAAAAGTTTGTTTCTGTTTACAAAATGAGCCAAAGAAATGGCTAATGACCCCATAAATTCTCCATATCATTATGTCTCCAAAAGCTGCATGATATCCTGAAAGAAAAAACGAAAATAAATAAATTTAGATATTCATTTAACCAACATTTTTCAATATTTCGAATGAGAACAGGCTGGCTACAGAATCTGTTGATTCTGTAGCTAGTCTTATTTTAAACAATAGAAAATTGATTCAATCTATATTAATTAAGAACAAATCAAAAACATCACACAAATGTTTACCTTTCAACTGAATGCTAAATTTGGCTCACAAAACCTCAGAATTAATCACTGCTTTGACACACTCAGCATTTTTTATTGTGACATTTCCAGTTCTCTTCAAGCATTTTCCTTGCCTGTGTGCACTGATCTTGACTCTGTGGTTTTCATTCATTAACGAGTCAATTTGAGCTATGAGGGTCTTGATCTTTTCTTGAAGGGAGGGGACATCTGTGTAATACTTTTCTATCCAAAATAAACACACCTCACACCGTGGATCTGGAACAGTTGGTTGAGGAAACCCATGGTCGTGCATCAGAATGCTACCACTGTTGTCTGTGGGTTCTTTACAAAGTTTGATCCCTGGAATTCCTTTTCTATGTTTCAGGCGCGGTGGCATATTGTCTACAAAATCATAGGACTGGCTGAGATCCGGTTTGAGGTAACTTGGGTCTTCTCTTGCCAAGAATTTCTCAATCTCAGAATCGGAGCTCTCATGGATCTCGATCACTTTGATCAAGCTCATATGAGACTTCGATTTGTTTCGTAGGCTCCTAGAGATTAATCTCCCTGCCCTTTTGTTATTAAACCCTATATCCGAGTCATTTTTAGACAGTTTGCACGAGGGTCTGTTTACGGTTTTTGCAAAGGTGTTAGGGTAGACGTATTGCTCGCGCTCATGAAATTCAATCACTCTTGGGTCAACATATTGTTGCTCGAACATAGGCTCATCGAGTGTGGCCCTATCATAGGGTTCTTTGGATGAAGAGATTGTTCTGTCAATGGAAGGGATAGGGGTTTTTTCTAACATGGGCTTATCAACCTCTACAGGGATGGATGTAACAAAGCCATTTCAAGATAGGAAAGTATCCCAATCATCACCCTGCAATTTTAAATGATGGACTAACAACATCTTGATCAACCCATGATGAAATAAACTGGAATTCAAACACTGTATCTTATACCTCTTGGCCATTTTATATAAACTTCTCAATAAATAGAAAGGCATGTTCAATTGGAAATCGATGAAGTTCATTAACAGTCTTATGTGGTAAAGAAAAACGAGGCCGAAGTGACCTTCACAGGTAACAAATTTCCTTAAAACTACCAATAAACTGTGTCACCTAGTCTTTAACAGAGATATAGGCATAGCTTTATCACAACACTGGATTTTCCTAGAGGTAAAGAACAAACTCCACGGCACCTCCTCTAACTTGGAATTCTTAAACCATTTTTTCCCGCTAAGGGGTAGATCTGTTTCTTGGCTCAAAAACTCCTCGGTGATTTCAATTTGAATGTCACCCACTTTGGCTCGGCATCCATCGAAAGAGAGGGTGAACTCTTGGGCCACTTGCAAGTTGTAACCTTGAAATTTCTCAAGAAATTCGAGTCAGCCTTGAGCCTTAAGGTTTTCCATTGTGTCATCATACAAAAGTAGGGTTTGCGAGCCATTTGGTTCGACACGGACGATAGGGGCCATGTGGATTCAGACAAGTAGTCACGGGGGCAGACGGAAATCACTGTAAGCATGAAGGGTTTCATAAAACAGGAAGAACCAGGGCTAAAAACAAGGAAATAAAACCTTCGTGCGATTAAATGAAGGAATGAGGGGTTTCATACAAGGATCATGCATTTTGTGTAATAAATCACTGAGAGTACAGAATGAAGCCCGAGACTTAAATTGAAATGATGGACCTATCGATTTCAAACTTCCACTATCAGCAGAGTACAGAATACAACCAGATGTGTTTGAGTATCATCATTGTGTAAATGGTGGATTTGATCATTTTAAGGTTAGGAAAAGAGGTGCTTGACAAATAAAAGAATAGCAACCATAAAAAGGATTTACCAATAATTATACATGAAACAAACTCATAGCCTGGCATCAATCGATTCTTGGTGTATCATTTAAAGGTCCAGAGTATACCTTATAACAATCAGCAACTTTAAAACAACTACTTTATTGACATGAGATAAGCCTTAAAGCAAAATATCATTTTTAAAAAGATTTGTATGAACATTTATTCTCCTAGGGAAATAAGCCTTAAATTCAATTGTAATAAATTCATAAGTTTCAAATCTTCGTTCATGCTTTTAGTCATGAATGAAGCATGAAAATGAGAACTAAAAAATAAAAAAATTTATAGCCCAAAACTCATCTTTCAAGTAGCAATGTTCATGTAATGAAGCGGAGGCAGCTGCAGAATTTATTATTCGTTTCTTTAAGAGGTGAAAATATTGTGGGGCTGCCAACACAGTCTCTACTCTGCAATCCTTTACTAGTGTTGCCTATGCCCATCTGGTCAAGTATTATATTGATGTAATAATATATTTGGCTCCTGATATTCTTGTTGATGGATTAATTGGACCTACAAAATTTATTGCCCATTTATCGAACAATTGTAAAGTAACCTGTGGTCTCAGTGACGTCTCATCCCTCCTGGATGGATTCCCAACTCTTTGAAAAACATCATGACATTATTCCTTTGAATCCTTATGATTTGTGGGCTACCATAATCCTGTGCGTAATACCTTTTGCATGGTATCTTTTCATGTGTAGTTTCCTCCTTCAATTCCTTCATGTACTTCTGCCAAAATAATGGGTCTTTCATGCTCCATCACACATCTCCTCAAGATGCTATCTTCTCCAAGTTTTTATAAATGTCCCGCAATCAACTGATAGTCTACAACTCTGACTACGAAATTTTTATTGTACACAGTTGTAAATTCTCTTGGTGCAAATTCTATACTCAAAAACTCAATAATGTCGACAAAATATTCATTTGAAATTTGTAATGAAAACAATTGTGCATATGGAAATTTGTCTTCCAAGTTATTGGGATCTTCTCCATTTGCTATCCTGGATAAGTGATACGGTCCTTCATTTAATATTCTAGGCTTCACCACAACTTCAAAGTCAAATTCTTGAAATAGTAGCAGCCATATGCATATCCTTCCCCCCAACACTGGCTTATTGACTAAGTATCTCGGAGCTGAATGATATGTAAACATCTTAAAATGTTGTCCCAATAAGTAATGTTTGTGTTTATGCAAAGCATACACCATTGTTAATCCTTCCCTTTCTGTAGTGTTGTATTTATGTTCTGAATATGACAACTTTCTGCTTGCAAATGAAATAGGTTGATCTATATCACCTTCTCTATGTTGGGCTAAAGCCTAATACTACTCCTAATGCAATTGAAGATGCATCTACATACACATGAAACTCTTTAGCCCAATATGTACATACTAAAATCGGTGTGGTAACCATCTTCTCCTTCAAAATATCCAGACTCTTTTGGCATTTATCATTCCACTGGTACTTAGTATCCTTCTTGAGTAGCTTCTCCTTTGGTGCAATGATATGTGCATATCCCCTGATGAATTTTCTGTAATACACTGTATGGCCCAATTTAATCTTCAACTGGTGCACTAACTTTGGTGGTGGTAAGTTAACTATGGCAGCAATTTTGGTAGGATCAAACAACAAACCTTGTTTACACACCACATGTCCTAATAGAATTCAAAAAGGTGCGTTGAAAATGCACTTCTTAATATTTAATGAGATCTGACATTGTCTGCATCTATCCAACATCAACCTTAATCCTTCAACATGATCTTTCAACAAATTGAACAATGTCCAGTCATCCAAGTAAACCTCCAAAAATTTGTGAATAAAGTCCTTGAAAACTGCTACTACTACCCTTGAAAAAATGGTTGGTGCATTCTTCAATCCAAAAGGCATAACTATATACTGAAATGAGACCCAATCTGTAGAAAATGTTGTCTTGTATCTATCTTTTGGTGCAATCCTTATCTGATGATAACCTGAAAATCCATTTGTAAAAGAATAATCTTCTTGACCCACTACATTTTCCAAAACTTCCTCTGTAAAAGGGGTAGGAAATGGATCATGTCGAAAATCATAATTCAACTTTCTCAAATATACACAGATCCTAATCCCCACTTTCTTATTTTCTTGCACCACCATAGGACTGATCCATTCTGACTCTTCTACAGGTTCTATAACACCATCTTCTAGAATCTTGTAAATTTCTATTTTTACCTTCTCTTTGTATATTGGATTCAATATTTACGGCCTCTATATGATAGATATTTCTTCTCATTTTAGTGGGATTTTCATCTCTCCTATCTCTCCTGCTAGCCCCTTCATCTTTGAAAATTTTGTTGGAAATAAGTCACTGTAATCGCGCAGTAATTTTGTGATCCTTTCTAGTGTCTGATGATCCAAATAATCTTCGATACTAGTCATATTTTGGTTATATGTAGTTACAATGTTGATCTTCTTAATCTTTCAAGGTGCAGCATAATCTTATGAGTCCCTTTCTGAACCTTCTACTTCCCTTTCTCCTTCTACTTCTGGAATCTGGATGTTGCACGGATTATCTTCTTCAGGTTCTTCTGCTTCTGCTACATGACAATAGTGTAGGATTTGTTTTACTGTCTGACTAACCTTCCTTTGAGATGCTAGAATTATTTCAAACTTTGGTTCTTCAAATATCTTGTCTCTTACCACTTTCAATGTTGTATCAATCTCCAGACTATCATGCTCAAAGAAAAATGTAACTATAAATCTCTATTATATCTCTTCCCAGTTGGTAGTTTCTCTGCTTTGTTCTTGTTCTGTGTACCAATTCTTTGTAATGCCTTCTAGTGTGTGAATAAAATGGTGTGGTAATTCTTATGGTGGTACTAATATCCATTGAACTATGCACTTCTCAACATGCTCTTGGGGTTTTCCAAATCCTTCATATTTCTCCTCATATTTGTGTTCCTTCTCTGTGCTAAATCTAATGCGCAGTAACCTTTTAAACTAGAACCAATTGTTGATATTTTCCTTATGTGTACCCCACCATATTGCAGGTGTATCTTTTAAAGAAATATCTAGTGCTCGTAATCTTTGGTTTTTCATAATATCTGCCTCACATTTCATAAAAAATCATTCTAAATCATTTAATCCATAAAAAGTGGGAGGTTCTCTTACCTCTATACCAATCCATATCAGAGCGCGCATCATTCTGGCACATCTCCTGGTAGATAATTCATATAATCATTGTTTTCATTTTTTCAATCCTGTGTCAGAGTCCGAAGCACAAGAACTAATACTCCTCTAACTAAGCATTCCATCTATAGTTGATTTGATATAATATTCTTTGCGTGCGGTAGTCCTGTATACTTGATTCACATATTCTGTAAGAATATTATTCGTCATAGGTTCCACATACATGCCTCCTTCTAAGTGATCTAATGGCACAATAACTCTATATTCTATTGACTCAAATATCATCTTCCTTGTTTTCAAATTAATGATATCCTGGTTATCAAAGGTCCAATCCAGACCCAACAGTGTTGGATATGGTGAAGTATTGTTCACTATGTCTATGATTTCAAATACAACCATGGTGCCCACACCATCTATATCAACTGGAATCCCCTTCAACCTACCTATTGGCACCACTCTGTGTTGATTTTCCATCTTCAACTGAATAGGTGAATAATCTAATTGTGGTTCTCCCATAGCTTCCCAAGTTTTCTTTGGCAAAACATTGACTTCAGATCCTAAGTCTAATATGATAACCCCCATATTGAAATATCCTATGTTGGCATTCAATATGAATTACCTACTGGTTCTTATATTCTTTCAAACTTGGTTTACCCTTTTTACCCCCTCTTCCCCGGGATTACACTTTTCAAACTAATTCTTCAGTACTTGTAAGGAATTTTTATCACTCAACAATTTAACACAAGCTCCAAAAAAGTTTCTTAAGTTACTTACTTGTTATAAATATTTCTCTTGATTGGTTTGATAAAATAATAATGGAATGTCATACACTATTATCTCATCTACTAGCTTCGTTCCTGAAGTGGACGCGATGATTTCTTTCAAGATTTCATGTCTAGATTCTTTGAATGTCTCTTTCTCTTTGTGTGCATCAAACTTTTTCTCTGGAATTGTATTATTCCTAACCCACTGGTACAGGTCATGATCCTTCTTGGTTGCATTTTATCCTTTATTAGCACCACCTCTAGTCGCTATGTTAATATTCTTCTTGTCTTCTTCTCTTTTTTCCACCCTGATCCATTGTACATTCTGATTAATCTGGTTCCTCTTGTCCTGTATTTTTATCAGTAGTGTTAGATAGTCCTATGTTCCATGGTCTACTGCACAACAATACATACATGTCGTAGGTGGCTGTAGGAAGTCTCTTGCATAGTGGTCTGGTTTTTTATAGTTATGACACACTACTGGTCCCCGACCTCCTCCAAAGCCTCTTCCTCCATGGCCTCCTCCTCTGAATCCTCCTTTGCTTCCTTGATTATCTTCGTGCAGTGTGTTATACTGAGGTCCTTGATTATAATTTCGTTGTGGGTTATTGTACTATTGTGGTGTTGTGCACTGTTGTGCAAGGTTATACTATTGTTTCCCTTGAAACTGTTGTGCATTATATTATGGTTGTGTTGCAAATCATTGCACGTGATTGTACTATCGTTGTTGCACAGTGTTATAATGTGGTTGTTGTGCATATTTTCATGCTACATGTTCATCCTACACCTTGTATGTATCTACATTCCTTTATTTCATCATCTCCAAGGTTCTACAATCCTTGTATTCGCTTTGAAATCACTTACAAAAGTTTCAATATGTACTCTTCAGAACTGTATGATATTTCTGCATCAAGGGGAAATGATAGGAATCGTGCTCATGTGTTTTTCAAATCTCACACCAAGGTCCTCTTGGGGCCAAAGGGTTTGTAACACCCCTATTTCCCCCAGCTTGTAATTAATCATTAATTATTATTACCATGCTATGGCATGTGAACGATGTAAATGTATTATTGTTTATATTTCCAATGATTGACTGTGGGGGTGAAGCCTTGAAGTACTGGCCATGATATCACTAGAGGAAAAGAGCGAGGGAAAAAAGATCGGGTTCATTGTGTCAAAATGACCCAAATTCTCTTTGTTAGAAATAAATAAGCCTCATCTTGATCCCAAGGAGAAATTAGTTAATGAAAGAAGTACTGGTGGTTGAACAATCAGCTACCCCCTTAAGTGAAAGCATAGAGGCTCTGGCTGAGGAGACAGAAAACTGTCATCCCAATGTACTACAAAGGGAAGTTTTTCCGGCAGACCCAGACTGACCCGAGTTTCCTTTTGACAAAAGGAACAGGACAAGTCCAGAACCTTCCTGAGGAGGAGAAAGGCATGAAGAATATACATGCATAGGATAGCAGACAAGAAGGGGATGCACTAGGTAGGGAATGCGTGACTAGGAGGAATGTGTGAAGTTCTCCAAACTCGAAGGAAGAACTACAGGATAAAATAGTTTTGGTTACGGGAGGAAATGGATCCCTGAGAACTTGTATAAGACTTAACCTGAATGAAAGATCATGAGCTTGATGCAAAGGGAGCATCTGATAAACCTCGTTGATGGAATGACAGAGAAAGGATCTCTAAGTAAGGGAAGAAATTTCCCTCGTGATTTCATGGCTTGGCACGGGGGTGGCTAGGGTGCTAAGATTGAATTCCTTTGAGCCTACGGCTGGGTGGAAAGGTGGACACCCATAGTTAGTTATTTGGCTGCATTTTGTAATAGATAAGTATTCTCATACCCTACAGAACTAACTATGACAGGAAAATAAGGTTGAATATCCCGTGAATGTTTCAAGGATGTGCATGTTTGTTTGATGACTTGACTGGTTTTCTATTCATTTGGCTTGGTCGTGTATTTAAGTAATTAAAAATCTATATGGTCGAATATGATTTGTATACGTAAGTACTAGAGCCTCATGTAGCGGCTCGAATTAAAGAAAAAGAAATGTGATTTTACTAACCATAGGCCCAATTTTCATATGTGCATATTTACACTTCCAATCATTTGGATCTCCTGAGAAAGCGGTCTGTTAAGCTCAAGAGAGATAATGTGAAGGTGTGTAGAACCTTGGAAAGATGTGTAGGGATTAAGAACTCTCTAAGTTCTAAAATTTTGAGAGAAGCATAAGGAGTATTCCTGCACCTCATTTGAAGTATTTGCAAGCTCAAGAGGTATAACGCTTGTAGAATGCAACTGAGGTTCGTACCCTTCAGACCTTTCACCTATGTGACCAAGGGCTCATTCCCACAACCTTAAAAAATCCCCAACCAAGATTTAAGCGTGTATCCCATGATGATTTTTGGAGGACCCATAAGACCAAGGTCGAGAACCTTGCGCTAGTTTGAATGGCGCTAAATTATTATTAGCTTTGGAGCTCCAGGAGTTCGGAACTCTAGAATGTCATAAATTCACAACCCCAAAACCCCTGAATGTAAGATTCATGAAATGTTGTGAGTCATTGATCTGGGGATTTTGTCAGGGACCCTTCTTGAACATCCGATCAACCAGTGGAGAGTTTCACGTATGGTACTTTGGCAAAGTCCCACTTCGGGAGAATGGAGTTTTTGTAGCGTAAAAAAACCCAAACATCGGAGTCACGAATTAATGAGAGCCATGAATCTAGAGGAGATTTAGGACCACTCGTGATCGTTGGATCTACTCCACAGTCAATTCGTCTTTGACCTACTCTGGGATTAAGGAATGGATTACACCATGAAACCCCCGAAAGACAAAGCTGTGAAGAAACGAAGGCCATATATCCTGAGGTCTATGTGGATGCATCTTGACCATGAGATCGGAGTGTTTGGAAGGTTTTCCATATGAGGTGACATGGCTTGTTGACATCACCCAAGGTGACGTGGACCCACGTTTGATGTGCCACGTGTCGCTTGGATTTGTGCATATTACAGACCCTATGTGTCCATTAAAACGTGACACATGTCACCCTCTGAAAGGTCCATGTGTCATCACTTCCTCGTCCGCATATCACACTTGACACTCACTACTTGGTCCATCTGGTGGGAGGAGCATGAGGGACCCACCTGTATTTTCCCTCGTATCCAGTACGACTCCACATGCGAGAGTGAGTCCTTTGGGAGTCCGGGACTTCGGGACTCCAAAGTTTTGGAGTGTGGTGTTATAAGCAAAATCTGTCCGTAGGGGACGGATCCGACCTATCCGGCTGTGAAGC
>JASDQU011028331.1:7939-18821 GCA_032191745.1 Picea mariana
AAATTTCCGCAATGTGTATACCATATCCAACCCCTCCCATTCTATGGTGGTATATTTTTTCTCCGTCGTTGAAAGTTTCCTACTAGCGAACGAAATGGGGTTATCGATGTCCCCTTCATCTAGATATGATAATATTTATCCTAGTGCCATAGATGAGGCATATACATGTACATGAAACTCCTTAGTCCAATATGGGAAGATCAAGATTGGCGCAATTACAAGTTTGTGTTTTAGTGTGTCCAGTCCTTCCTGGCAGTCGTCGTTGCACTGAAACTTCACTTCCTTTCAGTAGTTTTTCCATTGGTGTTGTGATCTGTGTGTCTCCTTTAATGAATTTCCTGTAATAACATGTGTGGCCCAAAGTCACATGTAGTTGTTTTACTGATGTGGGTGGTTGTAGTTCCAAAATTACTACAATATTTGTCGGGTCCACTATTAATCCATGTTTACATACTACAAGTACTATTAGTATTCTGAAAGGTGCACAAAAAATACATTTCTTTAGATTTAATGATATATGATGTTGTCTGGACTTGTCCAACATTAATCTCAACAATTCCACGTGGTCTCATAGTAGGCTGAAGATAGTCCATTCGTTCAAATATACTTCAAGGAATTTATGAATGAACTCCTTAAACATTGTGACAACTACCCTGGAGAATACCACCAATGCATTCTTTAATCCAAATGGAATTATCATGTATTGGAAACTTCCCCATTCTGTTGTGAATGTTATATTTTCTCTATCCTCCTACGCAATTTTGATTTGATGGTATCCTGAAAATCCATTTGTGAACAAGTATGCTTCTTTTCCACCTACGTTCTCCAGTACCTCATATATAAATGGAGTTGGGAACAGATTGTGTAGGCATGCATCATTTAGCTTTATGAAGTAGATGATAGATTTTGATTCCCCCTGTTTTCTTATCCTATACTACCATGGGACTTATCCATTTACATTCTTCGACTGGTTCAATAACTCCTCCTTTTAACATGCTTTCCATTTCTTCCTTGAATTTTTCTTTATATCGTGGGTTCAGTCGGTATGGTCTATGTCGTACCGAGACCATTATGAGCCTTGATATGGTCTCAAATGGGCAGGAAAGTTGGCTAGAGAAAAATGAGAAGAAATGACGCACAGAGAAAAGGCGTGAGATTAAGAAGATTAAGAGGATCAAGAAAGAAGAGAGAAGAAAGAGAAGAAGATGAGGGATAGGAACGAACAAGGTCCCGTAAAATCTGGGAAAACCAGTCGAGCATGAGTTGTCACTAGTTGAGCATGAGTGTGAGCCAACTCATTATGAACTGGAAATAAAACCTGATAAAAGGGAATCTAAATATGGTAAAAGAGAAGCAAATCTGAGAGAGTAGTTGAGAAGTTTGAGTGCGAGCAGAAGAGACAGAAGCGACAATAGCAGAGAAAGAAGCGGAAGCAGAGAGTAATTGTTGTGATTGTAGGATATTCTATGTAAATAATCCATGAGTGTAAGCAGAGGAATGTATATTGAACATCTATTGTAGTGAAGAGCGCACCAGAAATCCTTAAATATAATAAAGAATCAAATCTTTGTGGATGTAGCCTAGGAGGGGGTGAACCACGGTAACTTTGTGTCAAATTACACTGTGGAATGGTTATTCATGTTTATAATTTATTAATTCATGTATGCATGATGTTAATTCTCTCTTTTACTATGAATGAATGCTTATATTTACTATTAAAGTTTAAATATTCATGCGCAGTAATGTTAATTGTATGTTTAACTGCTAACTGATAAGAATATAGACTGAACATATAAAGAATTAAGTAACAAGGTCTGGTTAGCTAGAATCTATTACGTGAAAGGATATTGTAGGTATGAAAGAGTGTGTCTCCCTTCTTTCCCTCCCCCCTACATAATCTTGGTTTCTGCAATCCCCATAAATATACCTCGGGTGAGACTTCACCTACTTGCAGGTGATGTTGAAAGGGATGGTATATGTAGGGTTTTGTTGGACTAATTACCTTGAACCCAGGGTCTTGAACCTATCCACGTGTGCATACCAACAAATGGTTCCATTGTTGGGAACAAGAATCTAAAAGCGAGGGAATGTTTTGGAGACTGAAGAGGAAAGAAATAATTGAATGGTTAGAGCAAAAAGAAAAAGAATTGGTGCAAAAGGAGAATAAGAACCCTCTCTTAAAGAATAAGCAATGGATGCAAAGGTATGTGTATACAAAATTGCATGAGGCATTTTTCAATGAATTTCCAAATCTCTTAGCAGAATGGCTGGAAATATTTTTGGAAAATACTTATAGGCATAGACTAGTTGCACCAAAGAACTGGACTCCTGAACTAGTGAGACAAGTGGACACAGTAGACAATAGGACATCTCGCCTTTTGGTTGGACAGTGTATTGGGAGGATACATAACATAATTTTCCATAGACTATACCCAGGCTTACAATGTTGCAGAGAGAGACTTATTTAAAGGTCTGCGATAAAGATTCATAAGGTCGTTAGCTACCTCAATAAAAAATGTTGTTGTGTGACAAAGAAGTGATGAAAATGGAGTCGAATAGCTAAAGAAATTGACACACAAGAAGGGACTGGGGTTTTTTTAATCGGGAGTTGATCTGAGGGCAGGAAAATGGATAGAGGAAAGGGAGACTAAGAATGCAAGAGAAATAATAAGGGATATCAAAAGAAGAAGATGAATTTGGAGTCTTGTGCAGTGGGAGAAGGTATAAGAAGTTGAGAATTGGGGCTAGGGAGAGAGAGCAGTGTAGTGAGTACCCAGAACATCACACAGACAACCATATCATAGAAGTACAATAGACATAGGGAGAACAGGAAGATATCCAATTCAGTCCAGTCATAGAAGAACCAGTAAGTCTTGTCTAATTCGAGTCTTGGTTCGAAACAACAACCTCGTGGACATCACCTGAATATGAGACAATGTTCTAAGATCTTTCCAAAGAACTTATAATTAGTAAAGGAAGTCATAACAGTAATGGTAATGGTATAGGTAGTCATATTCAACCAACATCACTAGGAAGGGGTCCTACACACAGTAACATGGTAGGATTATAAAATACACTAAGATTACTGGAGTTAAAAGTAATTGGATCTAAGGATACAGAACAACATTTGTTCATATGTGAAACCATCTGGACTACAAATAATGTCCACGATGATGGCGCAAAGATCACGCAGTTGGAAAAAACTTTTCAAGGACGCGCACTAGTCTGGTACATGAAGCTCCAAAGTACTGTGCCATCAGGTCAAACAAAGACATTATTAAAGATTACACAAGCATTGTTAAAAGAATTTAAGAAACCAAATACTGAGTTTCGGTACATTACTGAGCTCAAGGAGATCAAGCAAGTACAGACTCAGTCAGTATGGGAGTTCGATCAAAGGTTCAAAGATGTGATTGGGAGGTTAGCATTTCAAATACTCAAACAACAACATAGAGAGTGCTTCATTGCAAGTTTGTTACCTCACAGTTGTAGTCCTTTGATATAACAAAGGGTTACATCGCAGTCTGAGGCATTGGAAATTTCTATGAAATCAAAAACTTCTCTGGTTGAAGACAACAGTGGAATGGCGCAAATACATAACCAGTTTTCTTCATTAAAAATTCAGTTGGAATAAATTACAAAGGGGAAGAGAAATGGGAACATATATGATGCACCAAATGCAGGACTGAAGGTCACCACAAATATGAATGTCCAGCCTTTGTGTAGTACTTAGAAGTTGGAGTGCCAAACCCACTACCAGGAGGAGGATACTACGAGATATGAAATAAATTGGGACATACCCCCCATGAGTGTCACCTATTACAAAAATATCATCATATCCCAAGAAGATTATTCTGTAACTTTTGTAAATCAGTGGGACATGAAGACAAATATTGTCATGTTTTTTACCTAATGAGGGAGCACATGATAGACATGTACGGGATTCAGGAGGAGAATCCTACGAAAGCAGGAGGAGGAAAGTATAATACTCCAAGAGGATTTAATCAAGAAAAACAAGGAGGATTCGGTAGGGGTCGAGGTAGAACAAACTTTGGGTGAGGAGGAAGAGGCCCCATAGTATGTTATAATTGTAACTAACTAGGAAACTTAGCAAGTGATTGACAAAATCCATGCACAACATGTACTTATTGTTGGGCATTAGAACATGCGATAGAGGAATGCCCACAACTGTTGGAAAAATGCCAGGCCAAAAGAAAATTAGAACCAGAACCTGAATATTTAAAATATATCCACTGAAATACAGGACAAAGGACCCAAAATAGTGGTCGTTACGCATAGAGGAACCAAAACAGGGATGGATGCAACCAACGCAAAGAAATCGGTTGAGCAGTGGGTAAAGAAATTAGAAGCACCTACATGAGCATTTAACCCACACGAAGAGAAGGAGACCTATAAACAAGCAAGGAAAATACTAGTGTGATGGGACTAGACATCATCCACATTAGCTACACCACCTATGGGGGATATGCATTCTTCTAAAGACTAGGTCATGACCAAAGGATCACTGTAGAAGGTGAGCACCTTAGGAAAAAAAAATCAATGTTGCCTCGATTTGGTCAAAGATGAAAAGGCATTGCATACATTATGCTCTATGATTGATCAGTGAACTTAAGGAAAGGTAGTCTCTACTAAAAGAAAATTAGTGGACCATCTATTGCACAAGAAAATAACTAACAAAGAATTCAAGTTCAGCGCACAGATTGGAGAATACGACATAGACAATGTGATATTAGACTTAGGGTTCGACATGAAAGTGATACCTAAGGATACATGGGAGATGATGGGGAAACAAAAGTTAGCATGGTCACCCATCCAATTGACACTAGAAAATCAGTACAAAATAGTACCTATTGGGAGATTAACATGAATACATGTGAATATAAATGGAGTGCACAACATCGCAGATTTTGAATTAATCAAGATTGTGGACAACATCCAACCATATCTAGTGTTAATGGGATTGGAATGGGACTTTTATAACCAACCAATTATCAACTTGAAAAGTCGCAAAATGATATTTGAAGTCAGAGACTTGAAAGTGACTGCACCCTTAGACCCAAAAAAAGGAAGGTGGTACATAGAACCAACATGGGGTGATGAAATCTATCACCTATACAACATGACTGCAAGGATGGATGATTATGTTAACACCACCGTAGATGGAGCACTGAGTTGGAGAAGCATCACTTCATGTACATCAAACTCGGAAGCAGGTCTAGAAAATTTGCAGTAGAAGATGCATGAAGTTTCAACACGACAATGTGCATGCATAAAAAGGTCATTACGTTGGATTGGAATAGAATTGTGCAACCCGCCTAAGTATGACATATTTTCATATATGACAACATTCATACAAAATTTTGAATCACAAGCAACAGAGCAACAGAGGTTGCTAGCATTGGATGTTGTATTGAAATCCACCACTACAAGGTGGTGGGTGACACACAAAGGTACCATAGAAGATTGGAACTAGTGTAGGAGACTAATCCAGATAAGATTTAATACTGAAGAGGGAGACATGTTGCATAAATATACCAGCACAGGAAACCTGAAAGAGTATATTGTGCAGTGAGAAAACCAGTGGAATTCAGTTCCCAAGGAGGAATGGACACACAGGTTCATTCATACTCTTGATACAATACCAAAATATGGGTATTTAGAAATGGAAGTGTGTAGAGACATAGTGGAGTGGGGTTACATAAGTCAAAGGTTCAAAGAAACATTCACATTTCAGCATAAGTCACCCTCAATAGATACAACACTTCAGGAAATCAAACAAAAACTATTAACAAGAACAGATGGAAGTAAGATTAATATGCAGCGAACAAGAATATACAAAATTAATATCGATATGTAGTGCACATAATGTTTCGATGACAGCCAATAAATTACTTGAATGCTATATTGTGACCCAAGAGGATCACGATGACGAAGATCCCTAGAATGTCCAAGTACAAGAAACAGAGGGAGAACAACCAGTAGAGGGCCCGGAGTTGGAATATACAACATATGCATAGCCAGTCAAGACATGCAAGGTTAACATTGGAACAAAGAAAAATTCAAAGTTGACATAGATAGGAGACTACTATGATGATGAAACCATAGAAAAAATAGTTGAATTACTGTGTGAGTACCAAGACTTATTCCCAAGCATTTTCTTAGAAATGAATGGGATAGTTGGTAAGCTAGGAGAAATGAGAATCCATTTTAAGCCTAATTCAAAACCAGTAAAATAGAGACCGCGCGCAGATAGACTGACAATGGAAACTGCATAGGTAGGGGCAACTGCGCCAACCAGGGAAACCTGATGCAAAAATGGTCAAGGAGACAGTAGTAATGACAACCTGTCATGCGGAGTAATAGTTATCAAGTATGAAGAAGAAGGAAATAATAGTTATAGGTGGATAAGGACAAGTCCCATGATGGAACAAAATAGGACATGCCCAATAGATGAGGTAGACCCACGATAAAAGGAGACAGAATGAGGCAAAAGGAATGAAGAAATATAATGCATGCACAAGGCAGGACGAATGATGCAATTAAAGAGAGAGAGAGAGAGAGAGATCATCATGAACATCATAACAAGTTAAGTGGAAATCATGTCACCATAAATGGAAAATCCATGTGAAAATTCGATGGAATTGACAAACTTAAATGGCCACATAAGAACCCTGTACGACGAAGGAACCAAGGACGATCGATATGATTAACAAGAATAAGAAACCAAAGAATATCGATATCATTAACAAGCAACAAATGAACTACCTGAGGCATGGAAAAACCATTGTGATGACGGTTATTTATTAGTGAAGGTGCAAAACGATATTTACACACTTAACATAATCGCACCACAACATGTCAAACAATTTTCTAGCATGACAACCTGTATGAGGAGTACAACATGATAAGACTACAGATTAGTGTGTGAAGAACACGACTACAACTAGCAGCTATTATAAAGGGGTGAATTCACTAGAGGGGCCAATATTTGTTGAGATATGAGAATGATTAGAGATCACCCACTCAGAGCAAAGGTGGTAATCGAAAAAATTTGTGGATACCTATGACATCACGAACAATTAGGCAAGCATGCACCAAACAAGAACAATTACTAATTGAAGGTTCATATGTGGTGCATTTCTCAAGAAAAGAATCTCAACGAATGGGACGACGACGGTGGAGGAAATGGACACAAAGAAACCAAGATATGCATACACATTACAATATGACCTAGGATGAACTAGAGCAGAGAGAATGGTAGAAGGAAGGTCAGGCAGTGGGTGTAAAGCAAGTAAACCTAGTTCACATGAGCAAGCACATAACAATATAACAACAATCATCACAAGCGCCTCCAGGGATACACTTTTAAGAAAATGACCTCAAAGGTTGGTAAGAAGTTTAGGAAGTTGCACATGACCAAGGCTCGATGTGAAAATTAATGAGGCGGCATGGAGCAGGGGCACCCGAAGGATGCCAAAGAGGAGATCCATCTAATTAGAGTAGGGTTTTAGTGGATTGGGTACTAAGATTATCAAGGAGGAAGAGTGTTGGAATAGTAATATGCATAGTCCATCGTAGACAAGACCGTTAAAAAGATAAAAATGGATAGAACTAAGGTTTAACAGTAATGACAACTCATAAATTCGTATTTGGGCCATAAATGGTAACAACCACCAAAAATCAAGACAGATTGGCAGGACGGGCTAGGATTTCAGGATGAATTCGGTAAGAGAAACTTCATTAATACAATTGTATGGTATACTAATGGCGGACTGGGCACAACAATTAATGTCGGATGAGACAGGCCCAACTGGCATGAAAGCATAAGAACCACATTAAGCCAAAGAAGGGCCACTATTGTTGCATGCAAGCAAGAGCAGACAAAGAAGTGAACCAGAACGACTGGGAGAAAAGAGCTAAGATAAAGAGATTCGAATGATAGGTGACCACAAGAAGGGACCGCACAAATACCAGGCATGGTCACAGATAAGGAATGACACCACAAAAAGTGGGAGGGTCGTCGACAGTGGTAAGGAAACAATCAAAGAAACCAATGGAAATACTAGAGGTCAAAGAAGTGGTCAGAATCTCAACTAGAACACCAAGGAAAATTTTCATAGAGATTACCTGCCACCACAAGGGAGTGATGCACCATAGGTCCAACTTCAAGACAATGTGAAGTACCCACTGTCGGTGGCCCCAGTCACAACTGGCATGAGTAGCGACGAAGAGTTACTGGGAAAAAATTTCAATGCGGAGTATATGAATCACGACATTACAGATGCACATAATTTTCCAGAGTTGTAAAGGGACCAGTACCTATGTTCCATGACAGTCCAAGAAATAGGAGAAATTGTACTCAAGCCACAGGAATGGGTGTCGGGGCTAGACAGGGAAGGAATATTGAACGTGTTAGACATCCCATATTCTTAGCGAAGTACAGAAATCAATGTATGTGTGAATATGTTCCTTAGCTATGTTCATGACGGTAAAATATGGCTTGAACAACCAGTAGATATTACCACCACGTTGATTGCGAAAATTACAGGACTACCTCAAACAGGCAAAGATCCATGTGTGTTATTCACCAATATGAGAGAACGAGCACTTTCAGAGGAAATGAAAGAAAAATTCGGCACATTAAGGTGAAAGAGGGGACTAGATTTCCAACACATCAGTAATAAAATGGTAAGGTTTGCAACATAGGTACTAGCATGCAAATTACTAGGCAAATGTCATAGAGATGAAGTATCGGCCGCAGTAATTGTCTCCAGGGAGAAATTTGTGGAAGGAATCCAGATGAAGTGGGCCAATTTTTTCAGGAACCAGTTTTTTCAAGGTTGCATAGAGGCCCAGGAAAAGGGCATCAATTTCCATTATGCATGGTTGTTAATACCGGTTGCACTATTCTTATGGAAAGAACCAGTGTATTACCAATCCATGTGCACATCAAGTAGTCACACCTTACCTCGTAGGTATACCAATTTATGGCACACAACACTGAAGAGGAGACAAATCGAAATGAACATTGTATTCTTTACCTACTTAGACTATATCACATATATAGTGACACACACATTGTGCATTCCAACAAACATAGTAGCAATATACGAAGGCATCATGTTGTTTAGAGTTGACATGCACCATATGTATGTACAAGCTGCAAAGGACCCAACACAACAATGGACGCAAATGAGCTACAGGGTGATAGTAGAGGAAGTGGGCCCAAAAATTATTGAAATGTAAAAGGATATGAACAAGGGTTCACATGGCTAGGGTCAAACCTAGGAGGAGGAGAGAAAGAACCTAACAGATAGGGCAGACCCATCACATGAAGAGGAGGAATGAGAGGATAGTTTCGAAGAGCTAGGGGATACACAAGGAAAATATCCACCAACAGAAACAAGGATCATACATGACACATCAACAACCCCCACAAAAGGCATGAAAAGAAAGGACATGGGAGAAACAGAAACAAGGAGAGAACACAAGAAAACTAACACACAAAGACCACCACCTTCGTTCTACATATTAACTGAAGGAGACATGGAAAGAATTGGAAAACAAATGGATGAAACTGCAGACTAGGAGATTTGGGAGAAAGAAGCTAAGAAGCAAGAAGCACACAACAAGTAGATGTAATATCATGTGGTAGCACTCCAACAGATGATGGATGCAAAAAACAGAAGGGCGCAACACAGGATAGAAGAAGAGGTAGTCGAGGGATGGACCAAGAAAAAGGAAGTGCAAGGACTAAGTGCAAGCCAACCAGGTCTGACAGAAGGCACACAGACTATAGGGTTGGTTTAGTTAATAGCACCGTGCAGAGTGATCAAAATACCAGCAGAGATAGTTGGGCTACCCAACCCCAGAAGTCAAGAGAAATTACAGGGACTAAGTCACATGGACTTAGTCATATCCTAGATGAGTACATAAGTGTTACAGAGCTTACATATAAGGATTACACAAGAATTATGCATTCGTGCGGATACTGCAGCCATGAAAATAGCAAAGGTGGAGACCGAGAAAGAGGAACTGCAGAGACAATACAACACTGCACTACAGGAAAAGTGTGCAAAATAAAAGCGAGTAGAACTCGCAGAAAAGGAAAAAATCAAAGAAGACAGCGAGGCAAAGGAAGATAAGAGAGATAATATTGAACTAGAACATAAGGCCAATAAATCCACACAAGGAATGATTGAAGCAGAAGAGAAAGCTAAGAAATAAGAGTAGGAAAAGAACGAAGCAAAGGAAAGGGTTGAAGAAATAAGGAAGGAAAAGGAGGGAGCTGAGAAATTGGCACATAAAGTTCAAGTAGCGGTACAACAGTTATATAAGAAATTATGAGAAGTACCAATGGTGGTAAAGGCCACGATCGAATAAAAAGTAGGAAATATTAGCAAGGCTATCTAAGGACTTCGCAAGAAGATCACAGAATTGGAAGTGAGCGCAACAATAGAGACACCACCAAAAGAAAGAGCGTAAAGGGAAAGGAATGTGTAGACAGTGGTGGCGAAGATTAAAAGATTAGAACAAGAGTATATAAAGATATGTGAAGAAGGTGCATGCATGTGGACAGAGATGACAAACACCCCAGAGTTGCAAGCATTGGAAGAGAAAATATGGGTTGCGCAGGAACAAGCAACTCAGAGACTGAGCGTGTAAATACTCTCCCATGAACTAGAAGGATGAAAGCATTGTTGGCTAACAGGAAACTACACCTTGGAGTGGAACAGCTGAAAGAAGAACATCAGAATATTACATAGGAGTTGCGACCATGATAGGATGAGGCACTTGGGGTGCTAAAGGAACTAGCAACCATGCAAACCAATACGACATTAGCATCGTAGGACATAGAGGA
>JASDQU011028332.1:9925-22462 GCA_032191745.1 Picea mariana
CCCGATCCTCCACTATATGAGAAGATCAAAGACACACTAGGGAAATCTATAATCGTTTAAAAACCAGCATGCACTAGAAAAAGTACCTATGAGATAAAACAAGCAGTCACTAACTAGTTGGAAGAACAATTACAACAACCAACACTAGAGCAACTTACCGGTGCAAGTGAAACTTGAATATGGAAGCATACTCTGAGTATACGCTGAAAATCATGGCCCGATGTCTATCCTAGGTACCGCAGTATACCCCCACAGTCACCTGTGTAAGTCACTAGAAAGATAGACAACTAGGTTGCCAGTGCACAAACAGTTACCAGGTGGGTACAATCGACAGTCGGGTTGACCGCAATGAGCAGGGTATCAAGCCTGAAACCTATCAAGGGTATTGAAAGCAGGTGTTCCGAAATATGACTGAGGACCTCGAACGAATTCAAGACCCACAAAGCTCCGTGGCAAATGCAATCAATGAAATCCCAAGACAAGCCCTCTATATGTGTTCCCCACTACGCTTGGTCCGACTTTGGAGGGGTTATCTCTGCTACCTTTCCTTACGTGACCTCGTGTTTAGCCCCTGTGTTAGAGGGGGGTCCCGAATAACTTTTATGATACTGGAATTTTGACACTCCCTAACAGAGACTCTTATGTTTGTTTTTCAGCCTTGAAGAGTTTCCTCTCCAATCCTAAATCAAGGCTCTAGCCTAGAATAGTTGATGGACCCTACAAAACATAAAGTCTAGTTGATTTTAATTAATCGTTAATTTTTTGGCTTGTCTTAAGTCAAAGGTTATGAAAGTGAAAGTAGTGATGTTTTGAGAGACGAAAGAGAAGATAAATAGAAAGATGGAAACAAAATAACTTCTTCTTGACAAATTCAGATTTTCTCTTTTAAATTCTTTAACCAATTTTTMAAACTTTTTTTCCTAAGATYGTTTAACTGAAAAAATAAAAAAAAGCTTTCACTTGACTACGAGATACTTATTTTCCTAATTCAATCAGCCAAGAACTTACGAAAACAATCTTTTTCCTAATGATTAACGCGAACAACCAACTATTTAACCAAACCAAGAAGTAAAAAAGAGATTTTGTGTTTTTTTTTTATTATGCTTCAAAAACAAGAAAATTTAAAACTGCATGTCTTCTTCTTTTCTGAAGAAAAAAGGTGAAAAAAATAAAAACAAGACAAGGCCAAAAGGACTTCTGTCCAACCACAGACCGTGGGGAGTTACTGACAACCAAAAAGGCAGATCAGACTGACTTACTATCTCATCAAAAAACCTAGCAAAGAAACATAAGAAATCTTTTAAATGAAAAAGCAAGCTATGCTAGAATACAACCTAGACTAAAAATTTTTATGAAAAAGACCATAAAGAAACAAGGAAAACATGGGAAGTAAAAACTTGACAAGGAAGAGGATGACTACCTCCTCAAAATTTTCTAGATAGACACATGACTGTCACTGCAATAGAAAGCGTATACACGCGGGCTGACCAAAGACAGAATGCATATGCACACATGCAGGCCCACTATAGGCTACATGTGCCTCTGCTTCTCCTCAAAAGAAGAAATACAAGTAGCTAAGCTCAGGCAGGGAGTATTGGTATTGAAAACCAAAACCCCTTAAAGGTACATAAACTCACTTTATCAGAAAAAAAAAAAAAGCAAGGAAGTTTGTGAAAACAAATCTAATCTGAGGTTATAACTAGGCTACTGACTGCAACAACAGAAACCAAAACTAGATCCAGAAAACCTCTGAGAAGGATCACTTCTGACAGGGAAGAGGATGACTCCCTCTCTTTAAAAAAAAAATAAAATTTCTAGACTCAGACACGCGACTGATCTTTCAGCAGCTAGCATATGTACGCGGGCTGTATGAAGTCAGGGCATGTGTATATGTGAGCATACCTTCTGCAGGTCGCGTATGCCTCTGTGGCTTTCCGAAAAAATAAAAAACAGTCAAGCGAAGGATTCAAGGAGTACTGGTATGGAAGACCAGAATCCCCACTAGCTTAGAGTTTTGTAGAAACTCAGAAAAGGTAGTAAAACCAATTAAAAATACCCAACAAGCATCCCCAAAAACCCTAGAGATCTCCCCAATATGGTCACCAATTCTGTTGTGGGTGGTAAATCCCTCCTACGGACTAGCATTAAGGGTTTTATCATGCATGCAGAAATGACCTAAAGTATCCTACTTCTTACCAACATCCCAATCATAAACCCCATTATTCATATGCAAATACAAGGTTAAAGATATCAAATTACTGTACCTTAGTTTCCATGTTTGATGTTGATCCCTTTAACATTTGGTCACTCCTTGACTGCAACTCTCCTCCCAACGCTGACCTGCATTCATAAAAGACAAACAAAGAACTCCACATGCATATGATTTATAAACTAATGGGTTAGAGATTCTATCAAAATATAATCAGTCTTTAAACATTTGAAAACCTCATATGGTGGGATGGGAAAAGCACTTCTTTTATTAATCTCACAAGAACACCTTACAATAGTGATATCGACCACTGCTCCTCGAATTTGGTCCTAGGATCCTCTTCAAATGTGCTCCAACTACTTTTGTTTTCGCTTCTCTTTACACAATAGTTGCAAAAGGTTGGGGTAAGGGGAATGCTAAATCATGTATAGTTTCTTTGCTATGATTTTCCTCCTTTCAAATGGGACCCCTACCCCTTATTTTATAGGCTATAAAGGGCTAGGTATTTGGTCGAGTGACCGGCTATGGGCGATCAAACGGTTTAGTTAACTTACCCAAAACTGTGTGTTCCATCTGCAACTTTCCATATTTTTTTCTTTTTAGGTATACATGGGCTGTAGTGGGTCATCCAGCATACACACGCGTGCAGTAGTGGAGAAAGGTGCGTATGCCTTCAAAAAGGGTGTTTTTTAAGAAGCTGTTTAGTAGTGGCTTTGGAAAAGAAGGAAAATGAGATGGCTTGATGCCAGGTAAGCATGTCTGGTGCAATTTAGGGTTATAACAGAGGGCATCAATGAATCATTCCTTGTTATGCTGATCTGGGATCTGGAAACTCAAGTGGCCTGTCAAGGTATTAAATCTCTGATCAAACTCCCACATAGGTTCAACTATTCTCTTCTTGATTGATTTTATCTCTGTAATGCATTGCGACTCTGACTTAGGTTTCTTGAATTCAAAAATTAGCGCAGTCTTAATGACATTTAGTGGTTTCGATGTAGCTCCTTGGACAAATTTCATGTACCGGCTTAGTGCACGATCTCTTAGGGTAGTACTTAGATGAGCTCATTTAACAGCTTTGTCGGTGATATTCTTAATACTCCATTCAACTTCACATAAAAACCAGTGCTCATCAGGATCTTCAGATCCATCTCCTCTAAAGGTGGGTAACCTCATCTAATTTTCCATAGGTCTTCCTAGGTTTCCTAACTAAGTATGTGGTGGACTGCTAGTGATAGTGCTCAGAGTGCTTTGCTGACTCAGATTACTTAGATTACTTAATGTTGCTGAAAAAACAGGATGAATAATAATACTTACTTCAATAGTCGGCAATTCCTGAAGTTTTTGTCTCTTCTCGGTGAGGTCCTTCAACTTTCCCTTCCTCTTCCCTAGCGGATTCTGAATGCTCTTCGTTTGTCAGATCTGCCTCTTCTCGACTATAGAAACCGTCATCCCTATAGTTCTGCTTAAATAGGTTCGCAAGAGAGAATTCTCTGAACACTCTCCCACTGCGCGTATGTCTAGCCTCTATGTCGCTGTCGCTGTCCGAGTTCTTGAACATTATCTCTTTCGATCTGACCGATTACTATATCTTCAAGATGTTTTTCTCATGCAATAGAATCTTGATCCTCAACTTCAGAAATTGTAAAAATGTCCCCATAGGTCCCTTAAAGAAATACCTCTCGGCTTGGCTATATGACTCTACTCTGTCAACAACAAAATCAGTGATATACCCTCCAATGGTACTATTGAACCAGTGATCTACTTCTCTTGAAACGACATTATCAACTCTCTTGAGCTTCTTGATCAAAACTGATTTCCAAACCACAAGTTGTCTTGATATGATCTCAAATTGGGTGTATTCTAACCTAGCTAGCCACTCGTATAAATCCTGATGAATTCCTCCAAAGAAAATCTCGTGTATATCAGTAAAGATATATCTTCCCAAACAATCCTATGTACTAAGATTAGGTCTCTTGTTCTGAGCTTCAACGAAGTCCTTTTCTTGATCCTCTATCCACTTCTGAATCTCTATCTTCGATGGAAACCACCTTGACATTGCCTCAAGAATATTTTGGTCCCAACAACAGAACCATTTGTTGAATCAGGGGTAGACCTAGGGTTCAGCTCCAAGAGCTCACCAAAAATCCCTAACTATTGGCCCTTTCGGCAACACCTATGAGGCAGATCCATTCTCACTCGAAGTAGCTATGGGGGGTTGCATGACACAGATGTCTACAACCAAGGAAATACAAAGTGGATCTAATACAAGAACAACACAACATCTATATATCAATTGCCAGCTTAGAGCTACTTCGCACAAATATCTGTCAGATGTAACACAATAATGCGATAACAGTATAACCATAAACAAGAGAACACAACATAAATCTCACACAACATAAAGATGTACCTGGTTCAGCCTCTCCCTAGGGATACATCCACAAAACTGTGCTTTATAACATATGAAGATGGAAGCATATAGTTCTTATCTGCGCTCTTAGCCTACAAATCTCTCTCCCTCTTTCTCTCTCTCCCCTCTCTGCACACACAATTGCAGGGTTGATCTTCGCACCCAGCTGAAGATCTTACAATACAGAAGGCCCTCACACCAACACTTCTTTCTCACACAGTAGTAATCACTCAATATCAAAATAACAATGAACTCTTAACCGACTTAGCACCAGCCCATCCCAGGTCATTAAGACATTTATTTATACATTACAATAGCTCTCAGACATCCTTAGGTTGAAACCTAAGTGTCAAAACCCTAGATACCAAAACCCTAGGTGTCTAAAACCCTAGGTCAACTTGACCCACATTTTCAGGGCTTCGCCAGCTTGTCTTTTCTTCCTTCTCGCGTGGTGCTCCAAAGCATCCAATGGTGGATTTTTTTGCTTGATGAGTTGTCCATGATTCATCTTCCTTGCTGATATGTCATCCTCGATCTCCTCACCCAATGACTTTCTTTCTCTTACTTCACACTGTCTTTTCTTCTCTTCTGCTCACTTCGACCCAATATCAGTCATTGTGTCTTCTGCGTAGTTCGCATTCCATCTTTTCTTCCTTAATATTCACTTACTTCCATACCCAAGGGCCAATAGGAGGTGTCATCTTCCATAGTGTTCTACACTCCTCCAAGTGTTCTTCTGGTGCTCTTTGTCTATCATACTTCTGCTGTTTGCTGATTTTTTGTTCTGCACTGAACCTTATGCACAATAACTGCTTGCATTGGTACCAGTCTGTGATTGTCTCTTTGTGTGCGCTCCACCATCGTGAAAGTGTGGCCTTGAGTGCTAGATCTAGTGCTAATAATATTTGATTCTCTAAGACTTCATCTTCATACTATGCTAAGAATGTCTCTAGATCATTTACTCCGTGGAAACTGGTTGGTTCTCTGATTTTTGTGCCTACCCATATTACGACGCGGTCTATTCATGCACATCTCCTAGTGGATACTTCATGTAGCCTTTGTTTCCAGTTCTCTAAACTGATATCTGAATCTATTGCATAGGAAGTGATGCTCCGCCAACTGAGTATCCCATCTACAGTTTGGTTTACGTAATCCTCATCACGCACAATTGTTTTGTACAACTTTCCAATTTCCTCTAGGTCCAAACAAGTAGGTTCTACGAACCTCTCTCATTATGATGGGTATAATGGCGCGATGAACCTATATTATCCCGACTCAAATGTCATTTTTCTGGTCTTTAAGTTGATTATGGCCTGGTTGTCAAATGCCTAATCCATACCAAGCAATGTTGGGTAAGGTGTCATTCCATCCACTATTTCAATGACTTCAAAATCTGCTTTAGTGCACACTCCATCTAGGTTTACTTTCACTCCTTTCAGTCTGCCTATCGATAGGAATCTGTGTTGGTTTTCTAGTTTCAATTGAACAGGTGAATATACTAATGTGGGCTCTCCCATGCATTGCCATGTCTTATTTGGTAGTACATTAACTTTAGATCCTAGATCTAGTATAACGTCTCCCATATTGAAATCTCCAATGTTGGCATTTAGTCTAAATTCCCTACTTGTTCTTCTTTTTGTGTGTAGGTGATTGACAAGTTTTTGTTATAGCTTCTCTTCTGTCTTGAGGCTACATTTTTTTAGTATGTTTTGCAATATTTTCACATATGATGGATCACTTAATACCTTTACACATGATTGCAAAAATCCTTTGATTGTACTTACTTGTCCCATAGACCGTATTTCACTGGTATGATCCAATAATGGAGGCATTTCATATTCGAGTGTTTCATTTCTTTTTTGCGTGGTTGAAATTGTCGCAATATCTTCCTTCTGAAATTCTTGTTGGGCTTCCTTAAAGATCTCTTTTTTCTTCTGCGCGTTGAATTGCTTCCTTGGTTCGTCGTTCTTTTTCACCCATTGATTTTGTGTCGGCGCTTGTCGAGAAGTGTCATCTCCTGTTTTCACTCCTCCGTGAGTAACTATATTAATGTTTTGTCATTCATCCCTTTCTTCGGAAGAAATCCACTGAACATTTTTGTTGTTCTAATTCCTCTTTTCCTGAATATTTACTAGTAGTGTTGAACATTCTTTTGTATCGTGGTCTGATGCACGACAATACATACAAGTTGCTGGTGGAAGTGGACATTCCCTTGCGTATTGTCCCGATTGTTGACAACTATGACACACCATTGGTCCTCTACCTCATCTGAAACATCCGAGGGCTTGTCACCCCCCCCCCCTGTAGCCTGCTCGATCTCCTCTCGACGCATTATACAAAGGTTCTTGATTATACTGCGTGATATTGTACTGAGGCTGGGCCGTGTTGTACTGCGGTTGCATGTTATTATATGGTTGTTGCGCAATATTATACTACTGCTATGCAGTGTTGTATGGAGGTGGGGCTTGATTAAACTGTGGTGCGGCTTGCCCCATCATCATTTCTACCTGCACTCTATATGCATCTGATGTCCTTTCTCACATCAACTCCATAGTTCTGAATATTTTTCATCGTGGCCCACTGACTTGAAAAAGGTGCAATATGAGCTCTTCAGGACTATTTGGTATTTCTACATCATCGTGCAGTGATAAGGGTCATGTCCCAGTTTCTTGTAGATTTCTCACCACAATCCTCCTATTGGTAGTGTATTTGGCATTCCTGCTGCCAAATTTGCATGAATGTTGGGCATTCGTTCTTGTGGTGTCCTTTCGTCCTACATGTGGTACACCAAACAACTTCCTGTTTATCCTTGTTCTTATTCTAGTTTAGTTGAAACGTTGAGTTCTTCAATTCCTCCTTCAATTATTCAATAGCTGGGTCCATCTACAGATACTGATTTTCTTCCAGCTGTAAGGCTGCCTGCAGAGCTTCTACCTGTGTTTGGAACTGCTGTTGTTGCAAAGGGTATTTTAAGTGTGGTAACAGTGAATTGACAAACAAGTGTCTATGTTGCGTCTCGATCATGAGATACTTCAACTTCCCCTTCAGTCGCTTGAATCTCTGATCAATCTCCCATACAAACTCTCTTGGTTTCTGTCGAATTTATATCATCATGTTCATGTATTGATCCTATGAGTTCGGCTTCTAGAAGTCATTTATGAGTAACTTCTTAATGTTTGCTAGTGTCCTTGTTGTACCAGGGGAACTGTTTGCGTCTAAACTCATGTACCAGTCTAGTGCACGATATCTTAGAGTAATAGCTAACTATGCAAGTTTTCTATCTTCATCAATGATCTGTTTTGCTTCTCAGATCTTTGCACAAATGAACAAATGTTTCTTAGGGTATTCTGATGCTTCTCCTCGAAATTCAGGTAACCTAATGGTGGGATCGTGTCTTGCCATTTTGAATGCTAAAATCCTACCTCCTCATGGTGTAGATAAATGACTAYTGTTTCCTGAACTGGCTCCTCCAGTTGTTGTTCCTTGTGTATATGTACTCCCTGSTGTCTGACTGCTTCTAAAATTTGGTTATCTAAACAATGGCGTTCTCTTTGGTGTATTAGTCACACATGGGTTTATGGGTTCCACATTGACATTAATATGGATAGGATGGCTGCCTTCTCCTCCCATTCTCGGACCTCTTGTATTTCACTCATATGTTGCGYGCAAGATTTCCTTAATCTACTCCACATCCTAGAGATACTCTACCTCTTCCTCATCACTCGCCAAGCCTTCCCTCACGGCTATAACTCTCTTCTTGGTGTTGTGCCTCTTTTGTCACCTAAATGAGAAAAATAGAGGTGCTTACAAGCTTAGTTGGGTTAGCTAAGAAAGACAACCGTAAAGGAAAAAGGTTAGAGAAAGAAATATAAAAGACTAAGCTAAGAGTTAAACTAAGAAATAAAAGAACAACTAAACTATTGAGCATAAGGACATAAGAACATAAAAACAATAAGACTCATGTCACCAATGGAAAGGATTGTATTAGTGAAAGAAAACACCAAGAAGAAAGAGGACTTTGGGTCCCTTCTTCCTCCAAGGGAGGGCTCTTGAACCCCCACAACTAAGCTCTTCTTACAACTTTGAATGAAATGGTGAAAGAATCCCAAGCTAATCCACTCAAGAGGTGAGATGGATTGCCCAATGTAATGGTGCTAGTATGCTCTTGATGAGAATAGATGATTTCTCAAGAGAATAGAAGCAACATAACTTTGCTAATGAATTCCTTGAAAATGAAGTGCACCCATGGCCTTGTTTTATAGCACCTGTTTGAGGTATTGTGCAACCAACTTGTAGTGTGAAGAGAGGCAATTTAGGCAATTTTTAGGTCTTTGACCAGCCACCCAGTCAGATTCAGTTGAGATTTGGGTGTCAAATCAACTTAGAAGCTGAACCAGAAGTGGGTGGGAGGCCGACCAATCTCATAAATGCACCGTTCTCAGATGTGCATGGCTTTTAGCGACCACAGTCACGCATCGGACACATGTGCGCTTTTCCTGCATTTCTGGATCGCGCATGTGTGCGTGCACCCTGTGTAGTCATAGCGCACCTTAATTTTATCACTGGTTGTATAGTTTTGGACCTTTTGGAAATGATTTTGTGGTAATGTTGGTCCATGGGTGACCTCATAACTGTTTGACGATGCTGGATTCTTGTAACCATTTGCGGATGAAATTTCAGTGATAACAGATGCCCCCTGATGGATGAGGTTAGGAGCATACGTATAGCTGAAATTCATCAATGTTTCTTCTACTGAGATTGCCGTTGTAAGAGAGAGCGATAGTGAGAGTGTCAAGAGATACCCGTTGGAGGGAGAAAGGAACCTGTAGGACCCGACCTTCCATAAGGTGTGTACAAATGAGGCGGGCATGCCCCATGCTCGTGTCATGTAACTCAAAAAAAGAATGGTTTTGTATAGTAACGAAAATGGTGTGTTGATGTAGATCATTGTAGCACCCTCAGGGGTGGTTTTGATAAAGGTAGAGGACAAGTTTGATGAGGAACATATTCTAAACAGTAGGCAAGGATACCTGTAAGAAGTATCATGGATGTTGTGGGCATTGATAGCCCGACCAAGTTCATAGGTCTTCGGTGAATATAAGAAACAACTACAATAGTCGCAAAGTAAGACCTACCGTAACATGAGAAAGTGTTGAAGTCGAATGTTATGGGGGTCAACGACAATAGGGAGCAATTGTGGTTCTCCCTGTGTCGTCTGAGACTGCTCATTGGAAAAGTAATGAGAGTCAAGATACTGTCGCCCTTCTGGAAACTGTGTTGATGTCGACAAAAAGGGGGACGCGACACCAAGAAGCATAGGGCTTCATGAAATCTATTAGGTGAGTTTAGGAACTGAGGAGGTACACGGATGAAGTCAAGATGTATGAAGACTCAAGACTACCTTTGGTTGGGGGTATGTGCAAAGTATAAGTGGCTGCAACCGTTCAACTAGGTCGAGTGTTAGGGGGACAATAAGACATGGGGTAAGTTGTGCCAGAGGTTGGACAAAGTGAACAAACTCAAAGGGACGATGTAAGTGACCGGTGGGATACTCAGAGTATATGGACGATGTCAACAGGGGTAGATGATAAGGAGTGTCCCAACCAAGGGCGACATGGGTTGTGTTTGCCAAAAAATGGAAGAAGGTTGTCAAAGATGATGACAAAAAGATATGTAAATGTTGGAAACAAAGGCTTTTTACAATTGATAAAGAATAATTTGGGATGAATGTACAACTACAGAAATGGGTGCCCCAATGTAATATGGTTGAGCTGGTGAGGGCACAATTGCTTGGAGAATTGGTGGAGGTTGGGGGCCCCATGGGTGGGTTTCTGTATGAGGTAGATGAAATGGAGGGAAATTTGTGGATGGGAAAACTGATTGTGGATGAAATGGAGGGTTAATGATACTACGGAGATGTAGTTAAAATATAACCTTGAAAAAGATAATCTGGGAGTCCATTGGGAAAGCTAGAAAAATGAGGAGAAGGAGTATGTGGCTAATTCACGACATGATGTAAGACTATCGAGACTTCCATCCCTAAAGGGTTTAAAAAAATAGCATGAGTGTCAAAGTGCCAAAGGGTGCTATGAATGGGACAATTCATGTGGGGGAGAGTGCTACCGGGTGACAGTACCAAAAATGCAATGGAGGTGTCGGTACTGTAGAGCTAGAGATGGGGGTCCTAGAGGCAAATTTCAGAGGGTGTGACTGAAAAGGAAATTGAGATTTAGAGGAAATGATTACATGACAGTGTTGAATAGATACCTGAAGGGGTCGCGTTGATGTAGGATGACCAAGTACCTGCACACATGAAAACCAAATACCCAACATGAACAATATCTGAAGAGAATCGAACATACAAGAGGTTATTTGATAATTTTGAACATGAGTATGCGTACCTAGATGGGTTATGAAAAAATGGCACCCTGGGGGCTAAGGATAAAAAATGGCCTGACGACTTTCTTGGTGTAGATGATGGGATGCTAATCCCGTGGCTGAAGATGGATCAAAAAACGGACACCCGGAGCTCCCGTAATGGTGTTTGGAAGTTTGGGGGAAAGGCCTATATATAGCTGTAGGGCCCATATTGCCACCTCATTTGTACTTTCTTCCAGAGTGATTGGACAAGAGGTATTTAGAGGAGATTTGGAGATTCCGGGAGAATGAGGTAGCCAATTTAGGACCAATGAGCTTCAGGTTAGTAGTATGATCGTCCTGCATAGAAGTAGGTTTTCAGTGTGTGGGTAGGGCCTGTACGGAGGGTCGTATAGGGGTTTTTATGGGTGTGGGCCCCCCAGTGCGCGGGAGATCCGAAAATATGCACGCATGAGTGTGCACCTGTGATCCTTATCACCCATGCATGGATGCACACATAAAGCAAACAAAGGCATGCATGGTATGCGTGCCTGTTTGCTACACAGCTGCGCATGTGTGCGCGACTGTGTAGTAGACAGGTGCGCTGTGATGCGTGCCTGTGTTCGTGACAGGGGCGCATGGAGGCACCGCTGTATGGTGGACAGACGTGCATTCATGTGTGCCTGTGGGGTGAACAGGTGCGCATGTGTGCATGCCTGTGGGGTGAACAGGTGCGTATATGTGCACGCCTGTGGGTTTCAACAACCGTGCCTTGGAGGCAAGGCTGATGAGTGAAAAGCTCATTTTTTGTGGAGATTTTAATGTGTTTTAAGGTCAATATGGCTGACCTAGGACTGTATTATGTTGTTGCAGGCAGTCATTTTGCACGATGCCAGTCCATTGGTGAGAGCGGGACTGGTCGTAGCTGAAGGATGTCGTGGCTATTGAGGAGCCAGGGGTTCATGCTACTTTGGCAGCCTGTGGGTTGTTGAAGTTCTTCGAGTGCCCGTTGATATGGGCACAGGAGTATCTTCTGCAATTTATGATCCGAATGTGGAGTCTGGATCTACATTACTTTATGGTGCGGGGAGAGCAGATTTCCTTCACTGCGGTGGAGGATATATACTTTCTGTCTGGGCTCCCTTTTCGGGGAATGCCCCTACTAGCAGAGCCTGTGTTACCAGTGGACGTGCAGTTAGATACCATGGGCCGGAGGTATTGCTCGAGGGAGAACTTCATGTCAGGCTATGTTGTGAGCATCGGGGCGATGGATGCTTTAGTGCATTGCTGTGTAGCAGCGATGATTGTGAGGGTATATGGGTCCCTCGTGAGTCAGTGGATCAGTGGTGGTTAGCTGAGGGTTATGGGGAGGGAACTGGCTGGAGAGCACTTTTCCTGGGGTTTGATGCTTCATGCCAAGATGGTAGGGCATCTGGACAGATGTTGGTCTACCGATTCAGGGGATTTTTCCTTTGGGTCCATCTTGGTGGCCTGGTTTTTGGAGAGGGTGCCGATGTTGCGCCCTATAGTTTTATTGGGCGCACCTGGTGTGAGAGAACTG
>JASDQU011028332.1:29186-40613 GCA_032191745.1 Picea mariana
GGGAATACAAGGGATCGTAAAGAGTGACATCGGTGATTGTGACCGTGTGGTTGTCCTTTGTTGATGAAGAAGCAGGGGGAACGACGCAATGAGATTGCGATGGTTCACTTGACATAAACCAAATATTGAGGTACTGAGGAGTACTAGCGGTAGTTGGATGTAAAATTTCCGTAGGCAAGTGAACGGGAGAGTTGGAGGGATTTGGTGGTAAATCCTCAGATAAGTCATCCAAGAAACACGAGGGAATAGGGAGTGCCTTTGGTTTAGGAGAAATGATATGAAGAATCTCAAGTGGTGAGGTAAGGTCAACCATCGATTCTGCAGGGGTTTGAATCAGGGTCATTTGGTGTTGCCTGTATTCAATGATCATAGGACATTGATATGTAAAATGATCTAAGGATTCACATAGAGAGAAAGGGCATCTCATAAGTTCATTGACTCAAGTCGTGACATAATGGATGTCAGTGATGTGTGGTGGGGATGACGTAACTGGATGATGTTCCTGCTGGAAGCTTTAGCGTACTGCGACTAACGTCTGTCGGAACCGAGGTAGCATTGGGCTATGGTGTGTATAATGGCCATATTCTGAACATATGGCACAAGTGAATTTGGTTCACAATCCTTTGCTACTTGGGTTCGAGGAGATAGTGGCAGTACTTGTTACAGTGGCGAGCAGTGATGGTGTTGGATTAAGTGGAATTAGGTTACGTAATTCGGGTAGAGATGGGCATTTGTTGGTTGGGTGTCCATCTTTCTCACATAGCACGCAAGGAGGTTGGACGCATGGGGGAAGTGGAGCTGTGGGCTCCTTCTTCTTTCGCTTGCCCCCATCTGTGGTAGGGGGGTTAGTGAGTAGGGGTGTAGAGGGTATGGTAGGAGTGAGTATGGGAATATTCATGAGTATTCCTTCCATTTGGGGTGGAAGGGATGGTTGAGGGACCATCTCTGGTGGATGTAAATACCAAACTGGGATTGCCAACACCATATTAGGGAGGGTAAGCGTTGCGGCTACTTGGAAAGCTTGTATGCTCAGTGGAGGGTAGAAGAAGGGGATTTGAGTAATGGCTTGGGGAACTGTCTCCCAAACTGGGATATGGCCTTGGGGAGAGGGGAAATTGTGACCTGGTGGAGTCGATGAGTTCGCAGAAGGCTCATGAGGGGGGAGCTCTGTGACTAGTGGGATGTCAGATATGAGAGAAGCCTCCTTTGGAGGAAGGGTATCCTCTATGTCAATTCCGTTGGATGATACGATGCATACTTGATTGGAAGGATGAAGGAGCGATGGTGTACCATGGTAAGTTCCTAACAATGATAGGTCTTTGAAAATTCTGGGCCCCATTTCGATGAGTGGGTACACCTCAGAATTAGTGTGGATGAGAGGGAGAATGTTATCGATGTTGGCAGAAGGGTTAGGATTATAATGTGAGACTTGGTCAATGGTAACAATCTTTCCATTATGGGGGAACATCATTGTTCGAAATATGGAATAGGCAACTGCCTTCATAGCGTACATGTAGCTACAACCGAACAAGATATTATAATCGAGGGGGGCATCAATAACTTCAATGTCGATGAGAATGGTCTTTCCCCTGAGTTCGACAGGGACATTTTGGAAGAGCCCTTCAGAAGAAGATGGTTGTCCATCATAAGCTCGTAAGGTAATGGCAGATGGTATTAGTTTGGGGGAACCAAGTTTCTGCCATATAGACTTGGACATAATGCATGTGGATGCACCTTCATCAATGATGCATCGATGAACTGTAATGTTTTGAATTTTTACTGGGATTTGAAAAGCGATTAGGGCGGGAAGGCGAGGTTCTTCGCTGTCGATATCAAATGTGATGAGTTGAGTATCTACGGGGTCGACTGCCCCGAGGGAGGAAAGTAATGATTTCCGCTGAGTGGGGCAACTTTGAAGGACTTCTAAGACTAACATGGCAGTCGGGGATTGTGCTAAGTCATCAACCAAACTGTAATTATGAGCTGCCCTAGCCTGGGGGTTGTGGGCATTCCTGCGCAATGGGATGCGAGGGATGCGAAGAGGTGTTTCGGAATTAGGGTGAGGAATCACCAATGGGGGTCCTATTGGTGCGGGGTTTGTTTCTGGGGGAATGGGAGGAGACTCAGCGGGTGCGTGGTATTTATGACTATGTGTTTGCAGAAGGATTTATTCCTCATTGGTGAGGAGGATAGTACGATCTACAGGATTGTTTGGATTGAGGTACTTTCCCAACTGTGGTGGGGTAGGCTGCATGTCTTGTTGGGTGTTCATCACACCCTGGTGTGGAATGGGATTCTGCAACATGGCTGGGGGTGGTTGTTGCACGTATTGTTGTGGGGCCTGCTGAGGGGCAGGTCTAGTAAATCCCCCTAAAATAGGAGGGAGATTTAGCAAGCATATGGAACGACGAGGGTTCTGTGGGTCCCCTATGATGTCCGACTAGCTGAGTGGATGTGTGCGAATGGTGGTGAGAGAAATAAAATAAACAAGAGCCTTTTGTTGCAAAATTTTTTGAACTTTACACGATATATATCTAAATCAAATGTAATCAAAAGTGCATCATACATAAAATATTTTGAAAAAGAAGCATATATGTGGATAAGTGGGTTTTTTCCGCATGGGGGATAAAAAATAAAACAAATGATCATGTCCTAAAAGATGTAATGTCCTTCCTCTCAAATAGCACTGGACCTTCCAATAGTACTCAACAGTGGGGTCTGAAGTCACCGGAAGAGAAACTAGTGAAGGATGAAGTAATCAGTTATAATGAGGGGTAAAGAGGGCATATCCCGAAAGAGCTAGTGATATTTTCCAATAGCCACACAAAATCTGATCAAGGTGCAATTGTAGCCCACAATTGCCACCTGGGTAGATGTCCTAAAATTTGGTCACTAGGTACCTCAGTCAAAGTGCGACATTTAGATTTTCGACCTCAGAAATGGGTCATGGGCTGGATCCCGTCCAAGAGGTGGGTGCCTCAAGGGGGACACACAGAACAACCGGACCTTGGCCTTCAACCCTTCACGGGTATCTCCCTACCTTATGGTGTTAGGAAAACTTGAATTGGAGGATTTAAAGTTCCCTATTTGTCAACTTCTATTGTTTTGACAATGTGCGAACTAGTTAACGAGGATTTATTTGGATGCCTATCCCTGAAATCCTACCTAGACTAAAAAATTTCTTTTGGCACCTCCCGTGGAGGAAAACTTAGTGAGTTTTTAGAAATTTTTTTAGATGTGGTTGTTTGAGAGATCAGGGGTGAACCAATCTCGTTGAAATTAAATGGGAGTGGATAGTTTCGTCAAGAAGAGGGTGGGGTGTTTCAGAATCCCTTTGGAGGAAACTTACTTTGACCTCCACGTTTCGAGATGAAAACTATGTGAGTGATGAGTGACTTTTGTGTGTGAATGAGTGAAAGTGTGCCAATGTTTTAATGAATTAGGTGTCACCTTGCTGCATGTGGACTTCACTTGGTCCTTACAAGTGTTGATTACCTAATTAACTAAATGCCTTTGGTACAAACTTGCATAATTCAAAAGTCCCTAGGAAGCTAGCATGTGGACATGTGGGTCAGTTACTATTCCTTTAAACTCCCTATTTGTGATTTAATCTAAGAAAGATTTGAAACTATCCTAGATTGTGATCATGTGGGCATGTATGGGACCGTTACAAAACCTTTAAACTTCCCTAGTGATTTAATCTAAGAAAGAAAATTTCAACACTATCCTATCTTTGTAGCATGTGAGCATGTATGGGCCTGTTACAATATTAATATGTGTTTGAAAAATAAACTAAAAGGAGTCCCGAGGGGGCTGTTTTCCTCTCCTAAAAGTTTTAATTTTTTTAAGGGAGATGAAGTTGTCCTACAACCTTTTTCTGATTCTCAAGATCGCTTTGAAGCGTGAGAGAAGAGCATACTAAATGATTATTATCCAACTTCTGGTCCCAATGCAAGTTATATGTGATTACAAATGATTCCCAACTTATATTTTTAGTCAAAGCAAGCCATCCATGTGGAAAAATGAAAGCAAAAGAGGAAATAATGATTTTAAACCCCCTAAGTGCTTATGTGTTTTGACTAATCCCTTTATATGGAGAGGGAACTAAGTGTGGTGCAGATTACAATCATGCATGAAATCACTTCTAAGAAGGCTAGGGGCCTTCCCCAAATCACAAACAAGCTTACAATGTGTATTTTTCTGCATAGGTGCGCAAGTCTCAAAGTAGACAGAGGCGCACTGAGAACCTGTGTGTAGACCGAAACAATCTTTTGGGCACAGGTGCGCAGAAAAATACTAAGGTTTTGGCACATGTGTGCACGATGCACGACTGTGGGCCAAAAAACCCAGCACAACTGACACACGGCCATGAAGAAAAATCTAGATGGAATTCTCTCATTCTAGCTTTGAATTGGATGTTTTCTAGGTTGGCATGGGCCAGTTAAGGTACCTGCAAGTTAAATAAACCAAAAGAAGAGCAATAAAAACCCAAATGGGGTAGGAAATTGATACCTTTCCCCACTAGAGTCGCCAATCTGTTGCACCTCTTTTGTCACCTAAATGAGCAAAACAGAGGTTCTTACAAGCTTAGTTGGGTTAGATAAGAAAGACAACTGTAAAGGAAAAGGGTTAGAGAAAGAAATATACAAGACTAAGCTAAGAGTTAAACTAAGAAATAAAAGAACAACTAAACTATTGAGCATAAGGACATAAGAACATAAAAACAATAAGACTCATGTCACCAATGGCAATGATTGTATTAGTGAAAGAAAACACCAAGAAGAAAGAGGACTTTGGGTCCCTTCTTCCTCCAAGGGAGGGCTCTTGAACCCCCACAACTAAGCTCTTCTTACAACTTTGAATTAAATGGTGAAAGAATCCCAAGCTAATCCACTCAAGAGGTGAGATGGATTGCCCAATGTAATGGTGCTAGTATGCTCTTGATGAGAATAGATGATTCCTCAAGAGAATAGCAACATCATAACTTTGCTAATGAATTCCTTGAAAATGAAGTGCACCCATGGCCTTGTTTTATAGCACCTCTTTGAGGTATTGTGCAACCATCTTGTAGTGTGAAGAGAGGCTATTTGGGGCATTTTTAGGTCTTTGACCAGCCACCCAGTCGGATTCAGTCGAGATTTGGGTGTCAAATCAACTTGGAAGATGAACCAGAAGTGGGTGGGAAGCCGACCAATCTCATAAATGTGCCATTCTCAGATATGCGCGGCTTTTAGCGACCACAGTCGCGCATCGGGTGCATGTGCTCTTTTCTTGCATTTCTGGATCGTGCATGTGCGCACGTGCCCTGTGTAGTCATAACGCACCTTAATTTTATCACTAGTTGTATAGTTTTGGACCTTTTGGAAATGATTTTGTGGTAATGTTGGTCCATGGGTGACCTCATAACTGTTTGACGATGCCGGATTCTTGTAACCATTTGCAGATGAAATTTCAATGATAACACCTGGTATTCATCTTATATTGGGAGGGTGCTCTGCTACGTGTCTTTCCCATTGTCGCAAAGATCCACTTGATTTGGTTGTCATCCATTCTAATCAAGTCCAAGGGTTCCTCCTCCTTCTTTTCCTTATCCTCCCTCCTTCCATTTCTCATATTTCTGTTAGTGCTTCCCCCCTTCCCCCATTCATGCAGGGAAGTTTAGCTGTCTGATTCCATTGTCATTACAACTTTTTTATATAGCAATATTTTAATCGAAGTATAGAGTGATTGAATGTACCTTCCTTGAGGTCCCCATAGAAACTCTTGCTCCATTGCGCTATATGACTTCGATGTGTCTACTGCAAACTCTGTGATAAAACCTGCCACAATACTATCAAGCCAAAAGTCTACTGCACAGGTGAATTTTTTGTTGGTATGCTAAAGATGCTCAATCTGTATTGGGGTCCACTCTAGTTGTAAAATCCAGTTCGTTGCATGGTTATCCTTCAACCTTAGTATCCACTCCTATAATAGATGTAGAAAATCACAGAAAAATACTTCGTGTAAATCAGTAAACACGTATTTCTCAAGATATTTGCGAGGTGTTAGTCTAGGGTTTCTATTGTCTTTTTGTCCAAACTATAGCTCCTTAGTTCTTAGCCAGGTTTCGATATCGAATTTTGTGGGATTCCACGGCCTCAACATTCCCTCCTAATGGCTTATTGGTCTCTTCCCTAACCTTTTCTTAATCTGCTTCCGAAAAATATTCGAGTTATCTTCTCTACTCAATCCTCTCTTGTTCCTACCAATGGTAACAAAACCATTTGTTGGTTACTTCTCTCCTATACTGTCTGAGTTTATTGACCCAGGGTTGATGTCTATTCGGGGTTCCAACAAAGCCTCTAAAACTATCCGCCCTTTTGGTAAACCAGAAGGCAACACAACACACAGAATGCGTGTGCAGTCTCACCCGAGATAGCTTTAATGGGTGGCTGTAATACTCAGGTGTTTACAACCTAGGATTGAGTGTGAGATAAGAGGGATAAATATTGAATCGTTATTATGACTTATAAATGCAACATACCATTATTCACAATTTATGCAGTAGATCCATAGGTTTATTCCCTTAATATTTCAAAAGAACTTAAACATGCAGTATAATAATTCATGCATTCAACATAATAATAACTGCTACAAACAATAGAGACAAGAAAACATTCATCACACAACACAAATATTACCGTGGTTCACCTCCTCCCGGGGCTACGTCCACAAAGCTTTGGATCTCATCTCTTTTATTATATTCTATTCGCATCTACAGCTTTAGGCGCTTACAACTCCCCTCTGATGGGTAGGATCTATATGAGGCAAATTAGATCGCACCAGGATCCTCAGCCTACGATCTAATCCTCAATATATACCTTTTCTCATCTCCTCTAGATCAACAACTTACAAAATAGGTCTTATAGCAAAACATTACATATTGCATCAACTCATGCATAACTTACAACAACATAATAGTACTCTAAAGTGAACCGACCATGATGCCTTAACATCTATATTTATACATTCTGGGCTCTTCATCCATTTACAATACCTTACCAAAACCCTAACCCTACCGTTGTTAGGTCTTCTTATGCATGCATGCATGTTGTTCTTCCTTCCAGCTGTCACTTCCCTTGTGCACGCCTTCCTTGCATTCGTGCATGATGTGTTTCCTTCTAGTTTTTKCTTCTCTTGTGCACACTTTCTTTCCCAAAAATGCCATGATTTTCCTCTTTGGACTTTGGCCTGCCTCCAACATATCCTATGTTCCTTTGGGGAGAGGAACGAGTTTCGAGTGGAGAGGAMTGTGCTCCTGGAGAGCCAAGTGTCATCCAAGATGTAGGCAAATTTATTGGGGGGAATTCTCACCATTCTCACAATTCAKACCTTGCCAACCATCCGTTTYCTGGATTCACCCATGCACTGAGCAAGCATGTAGTGATTCGGTATGCCATTTTTGAACTGTAACCATCCTAAACCTCTGCAACAAGCCCGAACTGATATCTTATTGAACCCATACCCTACGGGTTGCCTATGTTTCACCATTTMCCCATGTCCAATTTCTATTGATGTCATCACCTTTCCCTTGTGTTGAGAAGCGGGAGTRAAGAAGCGGGTTGTTAGGCCCGTGGATAGAAGAAGCGGGCTATCAAACCTGTGAGTTACTCTCTCTAGGTGAGAGAGGTTGTCGTAATTAAAGAAGCAGGTTGTTAGGCTTGTGAGCAACTCTTTCCAAGTGAAAGAGTGTGATGAGGAAGTGATTTCTCTTATGAGAAACTCTCTCCAGGTGAGAGAGTGTGCTGAGGAAGTGATTTCTCATGAAGGGATTCCAGTAGAAACTAAAAATCTATGAGAATTATGTCTGGAATGTTGCTGAAGCCCTGGAAGAGAGGTGGAGCAGCCAATGGAATGTGTGACAGTGAAGGTGTACACTCCTGGGGTGGGACAGGCATGTGGGGAATGAGAGTTGGTGAGTGTTGGGTGTAAGTGTCTCCTTGGAGGAAATTATTCCTGTAGTACTGCGCAACTTTCTGTTGTCCTTGCCTAGCCTAGGAATCCCTTGCCTGATGGAGTTTAGTCCCAGCTCGGGGGTGATCCACTACTGAGAGTGATGAGCAACATGGTCTAAGGCTAGGAGGTTTGTGGAAGGTATGCACATAGTTGGTGTAATTCAATTAAGAGATAAGTATAATTTCTATGCTTAATGGTTAAATGATGTATTTTAGTGCATGTCTATGATTCTTGTAATAATATTATGTGTTTCACTGCATGTATGTTTCCACATTATCTCTTTTATTTCCTGTTAAGTTTATATGTGTTTTATTCTGCAAAAGAGCCCTGTCTTCCATTTCCCAACATGTCTATGTCTGGGCATGGACAATTTTAATTACCTATAAAAGAGCTTGAGACCGCGTGTGTCTGAGGTAGCATTACCCGACAGAGGTTGATGGACGGGGACATTAAAAAATGGTATTAGAGCAAGAAGATGTTTACGAAGTGATGTTTTCTGACCTGTTGGTGGCTAGGGACGTTACAGAATGGTATCAAAGCCCATGGTTTGAACACTGAAACTGGATGGGACGTGTAAGTGCTTAATGAAACAAAAGTTTCAGAGTGAATTGTTGTCAAAATAGACAAAATATGAGTTAAGAAATCCCTGGGTGCTAAGAGAATACCTTCACCATGTTATGAAGCTCAAGAGGTATAATGGTTTATGGAATGGAAACAAAGAAAAGATACCACCACAACTGTGGTATTAGGCCACAAAGTTTAAAAATTGGGTCGTAGGATCTGTTCGGGAGAAGGAAGACCCTTCACAACCATCAAATCTGGAAAAAGGAGCATGAGAGTTAACCTCCAAGTCCTTAGGACTTCGTAACTTTGACGGATTTTATGTGTTATAGAGCCAATGGGTCCAAAGCATCGAAGCTCTAAAGTCCCGTAGTGGATCTACACCATAGATTCAGGGAAGAGTGCACGACTGTTGGTTTTGGTTGAAGATAGATCATAGCTGTTAGGTCAAGTCAAGAGTAAGAGGTAAGTCACATTGGTGAAAAAATAGATCTCAGCTGATAGATCTGCAGGTGGGGTGGTTGTGAGCCATATATCTCACAAAAGTTATGATATTCGACATTTGGGAGAAATGGAGTGTGCTGATGCAAAAACTCCCGAAGTCCTGAAGTCCAGAGTTAATCCATACCATTCATCAAAAGAGACATGTGTCAACAGAGTTAATCTCAACCGTTGGTCACAGGGGATGCATGGTGTCAGATTCCAAGNGTGGGGTGGTTGTGAGCCATATATCTCACAAAAGTTATGATATTCGACATTTGGGAGAAATGGAGTGTGATGATGCAAAAACTCTCGAAGTCCTGAAGTCCAGAGTTAATCCATACCATTCATCAAAAGAGACATGTGTCAACAGAGTTAATCTCAACCGTTGGTCACAGGGGACGCGTGGTGTCAGATTCCAAGGTCTAGAGACTTGGTACTCTGGAGGAATTATGTTCAAGTGTGAAGAATCCCAAAGGCTTGAAGGTCGGAGTCTACCTCGACCGTTCATCATGGAGGACATGCGACAACAAATTTCGTAGTTCAGAGACTGGGCACTCCGAAGGAATTGTGTTACATTTTGCATAGAGTCGATAAATTCCAAAGGACATAGTATATATTGAATGTTTATCACAAAGGACATGTGGCGTCAGATCCTAAGGTTCAGAGATTTGGTACTCCAGAGAAAATTGTGTTGCAACTGCTTGCGTCAGGAACTCCCAAAGGCTAGAGTTAATCCCCACCGTTGATCGATAGAGGGAACATGGAGGCAGATGCAAGAGTGTGGAGACTTGACACTCTGGAATAATTGAGAGTATGAATAGTTCAGAACTCCCGAATCCATAGTCCTGGAGTTGATCATGGTCGTTGGTTATCAAAATGGCGTAGACCATTGATGTGTTGGATGTAAGTTCACCAATTCAGCACTCCGAGAGATTTGTTGTGATGTGCTTTGGAAAGCACTGAAGCCTGTAGTCTCGGAGCTCCTATCCACCGTAGATCCACTGTTCTTCGTGAGTTTTCCAGTTCAATGTTTTGTGATGTTTTTGATGTGCGGAAAGGGAAACCTCTGAAGCTCTGGAGCCCCGAAGTTTCAAGGCTCTGGATAAGGTCTCACCTATTAGCACTTGGTCATAGTTGTGGTCACATGTGAATTAAGGGCTGAAGAAAAAGGGGGCTAGCGCCTGAAAATGTTGCAAAACATAACAAGGCTCGGATATAGAGCTGTGGGATTCATAATCGACCAAGACCCGTAGAAAATGGAATATGATATTTTTTGAATCATATTGGTTTATGTTATTCTAGAAAATTATTAAATACTGATAGCCTGACAAAATTTGGTTGACTTCACATTTTGCAGAGTTAGCAATTGTTAGAACCGAACAGAATTGTCCCATAGTGTAGAGAAATGGAGGAGGCACAAGATGCTTACAGTCTGGAGGATGAAGTTAGAGGAATGTATGTCCATTTGGGAGTTTAAGGAACAAACTCTAATGGGTATGGAGAAGAAATAGATAAAGATGTGGGGCATGATGAAAATAATTAAAAATTTGCAAAAAGCTGTCCAAATTCACTAGGTAGATAACGAAAGGTTTAAGAGATCCAAGCAACAATATGAATGTTGGTTAAGGTTGGTTGTCATTGATGTCAACCCTTGAAGAAAGCCACACAACACAAAGGTTTGGGTAATGGACCCAATATTGTTTTATGTAAAGATGACTCATTATCGTCTTGTCATGGTTGATAAGAAGTAAAGATGGATGAACTCCAAAGTGGTGCCCTTATGGTGAAATCCCTCATGGGAAGACGCTTTGCGGAGAAAGAGAACCCATGATTAATTGTGGAATAATGAGATGAAGGACAATGAATTTGTCAGGTAAAATATCCTATATGGATAGTGCTTGTCATTCCATTTTCGGTGGTATGTGGAACTTTACATAACTCCTCACGGTTAGAGAGTTATGGCCATGAGAAGTTGGAGACCCCAGGTTTGGGTAATGGACCCAAGTTTGTTTGATGGATAACGGTATGAGTTATGATATATTTTTAGATAATACTATTCTATATGGATAGTACATGTCATTCCATTTCTGGTGGTATGTGGAATGTCACATAACTCCTCACGGTTTGAATGTTACGGCCTTACGAAGTTGGACGACCCTCATATGTCATCTAGAAGCCACAAAAGGTCGAAGTAGTCAAAGTGGTTTAAGAGATTTAAAAGATAAATAATAAAGTGAAGTAATGAGTGTATTATAATTCAAAGTGAATACAAAATAAATTATTTCAATAATAAATTTAATGGAGAAATTAGAAGTGGGTTAACCCTAAAATAAGGAAAGTGGGGCCAAGTGACCTAGAAGATGTTTTTAAGGAAGCTACTTGGAGAGT
>JASDQU011028332.1:60817-71964 GCA_032191745.1 Picea mariana
AATCGCGTCGGGTGTCGACGGCCAACGATATAGCTCCTCTCCTTGCGCGACGCTTACTTTTTCGTTTTCCTACCGAAGCCGAATGGATTAGCCTTTGGCGATAATCCTGTCGAAGTTTAATCTCAAAAAGGAAATACCTTCGTCTGCCAACACCGATGAAGATCGGTGCTCGATTATTTTAAACTTCTTAAACGATTTTCGTCACCTCTAAGCTTTACCGATGTCGAACTTCTAAGCGTATTGGGGAGAGATTTAGTTTGTTGATTCCTTAAGTAGTTTTTAAATTCCCTTTAATGGTTAAGATGATTCTTTGTTGTATGTTTAAGCAAACTTTAGAAAAAACAAATATGAAAAATAACCGCAGGTATTAGTTTCATACTGAAGGAAAAACAGGCAGTGCAAAGGATCAAGTGGTACCCAAAAAGTAAAACAAAATGGACATAGACTTTTAGGGTGTGTTGAGTGCTCAACAAATGGAGATTCACTGGGCGAAAGCAGAATCTTTGTTCCTCCTTCGTTTCCTTTGACCTTGACTCATGCCCCAAAATTAATTTTTTTATTTTATTTTATTTATTTATTTATTATTGGAAGTATTGTTTTAGGGCTTGTCCATTTACTGGGAGGGCATCATGTTTCCCCCTCAAACTCTGCAACCGATAAGTGCCTGCCACGATTTTCTCATCTATTTGGAAAGGTCCAAGCCATAGACTCTAAAACTTAGAATGTTTCCCTTTAGGTTCATTTTCTCTGTCCCACTTCAGGACTAAGTCTCCTACTTCAAAATTCTTTTCTTTAGCCTTATGCTTATCGAACCATCTTTTCACTATCTGTTGGTGAGCTAGGAATTTTGACTTATCCTTTTCTCTCTCTTCTTCTGGCATGAGCAGAGTGTTAATCCATTGTTGCATGGCCGATGAGGGTTCTTCATTGGAATCTTGGGCTAGCTGAAGAGACAGAAGATATAGTCCATTTGGGAGGATGGCTTCTTGCCCATAGACCAAAAATTATGGAGAATTTCCTATAGCTTCTTTGGGTGTGACCCTATTGGCCCATAGAGCATTATAGAGAATATTATGCCAATTTATTTGGTTATCTGCAACTATCTTCTTTAATATCATTACCAGGTTTTTATTAGTCGATTCAGCCACACCATTTCCCTGGGGATAGTAATTTGCAAAGTACTTGATTATGATTCCTTTGTCCAGAGAAAACTCTGTCAATAGGGTGGAAGAAAAGTAAGTTGCATTATCAAATACTAGAACAGAAGGGACACTGAACCTCATGATCAACTTTTGTTCTATGAATTGGATCACTACCTTCTCATTTACATGAGTCAGAGGGATGGTCTCTGCCCATTTCGAGAAATAGTTGATGGAGGTAAGAATGTACTTGTGTAGTTTTGAGGATCTAGGTGTGATTTCTCCTATGATATCCAACCCCCACTGCTCGAAAGTTCGAGAGACAGTAACAGGTTGGAGTGGGATCGCTACTCTTTTCTCCTTTCTAGCACTTATTTGACAAGTCTTACAGTTTCTAGCGTAAGTATGAGCGTCTTTTAACAAGGTGGGCCAATAATATCCGGCTCTCAGAATCTTATGAGCGGTAATGTTTCCTGCAAAATGTCCCCGGGGCCCATCATGGAGTTCTTTCAGTACCTTGTCTACATCTTCTCGTTCGAGACATATTAATAGTACCCCATCATAATTGATCTGGAAGAGAAACGAATTTACAAGATGATATTGTGCAGATTTTAATCTCAGGGCTCTCCTTTCTCTAGGGTTGAGGTTTTTGGGACAAGTTTCGTGATGTAGAAGATAAGTTAAATATTTACACCAGGAGTCTTGTCCTGGGGAGATTTATGCTACCTCACCACACCATAGTGCCATTTCATTCTCCCATCCGAAATATTCATTTACTTGATCCCGGGCTTCGAATGCAAGCTTGCACAAACCTTGTCCTTTTACTAGTTTTGCAGGTTTTATATCTAGATCAAATTCCTGGACTACCGCCATCCAGTTCCCCCTTATTTCCTCCATTTCCTACTAGGTGAACAAGGATCAGACCGCAGGGTGCAGCACAATTACTTTAGTGTGATTCTTGAGGATGTAAGACCTGAAATGTTTTACTGCCTTATAAACCGCGTAGGCCTGTTTGTCTACAATAGGATAATTGAGCTCAACTCCTTGAAGAATAGTTCTCATAAATGACACTGGGGCTTTGTTGTTGCCATCATCCTTCTGATTCAAAATTGCAGCTAGCGATTGATCGGAGGCGAAAGTATAAAGGAAAAAGTCTCTATTGAAATTGGGACTTCGCAACACCAGGGCCCGAGAAATGGCAGCCTTGATATTGTTGAAGGTGTCTTTTTGCTCATCATCCCACTTAAATTCGACATCTTTGCAAATCATATTTTGTAAGTGTTTGATGTTTTCTGTGAATTCAGGAGTGAACTTCCTCACAAAATTGATTTTCCCGAAAAAGGACTACATAGCTTTCTTGTTATGGGGTAAGGGAAGTTGAGCTATGGATTTAATCATTTCCGGGTCTATGCGAATCCATGCTTGATATATAATGTGACCTAATATCTTACCTCCCTCGACACTGAAGATATTTTTCTTAGGGTTTAAGGATATACTGTATTTTCTACACCTCTTGAAAATCCGAGTTAAGTGTTGGATGTGATCTTCTCTGTTTTTTTAATACACTATTACGTCATCTAGATACACTAACACGCATATATTGATTAGTCCTCGAAAAGCTACGTCCATGGCTCTTTGGAAGGTTTCTCCTGCGTTAATTAACCCGAAAGGCATGCACTTATAAGTGATGGTTCCCCATTTGGTTCGGAAAGTGGTTTTTAAACGATCTTCCTCTGAAACAAGGACTTGGTTATAACCTGAGAAACTGTCTAGTAGAGAGAAGATATCTGAGCCATACATGGTCTGCAGGAGTTGTCCCATCAACGAGACTGGGTAATTGTCCTTTTCTGAAACCCTGTTGAGGTTCGTAAAATCTACACATAGGCTGATCTCCCCCGAATTTTTCCTCACTGGAACAAGGTTCACTACCCAAGCGGAATGCCTAACCTGAAAAATGATATTGGCATCTAAAAGCTTCTTTAATTTCAGATACATAAGAGGTTCCAGGGATGGGTGATACTTTCAGAGCTTTTGTTGGAAAGGTTTTACTTCCGGTTTTAAAGGGATGGTGTGTTGAATTATGAAGATATCATACATTTTCAAATCCCTATAGGACCACATAAAAACATCCTGGTATTGTCTAAATAATTTGAGGTAAGCTTTCCTCTCTTCCTTAGATATAGTCTTGCCCAGATTCACATTATTTGGACTCTCTGGGGTTCCAAGGTTTACAGTTTCATGTAGGGGACAAGAGCTACCAGTCTTAGCGTTTTTGGGTCCCTTAAATCGCTCTTTCAAATCAAACAGATTTTCTATATTAGCTATCCCTTTCGGGATCGTGTGACCATTTGATTTATCCATAGGTCATCCCATCCGAGGATCGGTTTCTGTGGACAACTCTTGGAATTATTCATAGTCAATAGAGATATTTTTGAAATTGTCTTGGTTAGTCAAGAAGTTTATGATTTGTTCATCTCCTTCGAAGACTTTCCAATCGAAAATGTTATTAGGTACCGACGGTTTGTAGAGCAGTTCCACAGTGAATCGAGAGGCTTCATAATCTTCTAAAGGCGACAACCTGGAAGCGGTTGTGGCCAAGGAGTCAGCAAGAATATTCTTTCTTCTGGGGATCATAGTGATATTAAAAGCCTCAAAGTGCTCTATTAGCCTATACACCTCCTGCCAATAGTTCTTCAGATGAGGAGAATTGCAATGTATAGTATTTATTACCTGTCTAATAATAATTTCAGAGTCTCCGAAAACTTTTGATTCTTTGATATCCAAATCTATGGCTTTCCTTAATCCTTGTACAAGAGCTTCATATTCGGCTGTGTTATTGGTAAATTCGAATTCTAGCCTACAAGACAAGAAATGTCACTTACCAATGGGATCGATGAGGATGCATCCCGCTCCAGACCTTTCTTGAGATTTAAATCCATCAAAATAGAGGGTCCAAATTTGTGAACGGGAATCACTATTTCCGTTTCCCTTATTAGTTTATTTCTCTCAGACCTCTTGTTTCGCAAGCTCTAGCATCATATTTTAGCAGAAAAGGGTGTCTTCTATTAGTATCGGCGATTTCTCTTGGAAAATCAATTCGAAGTTTTGGGTAAGAGGAACATCAAATAGGAGGGGGGCGAAATTTCCGAAGTAGGATTCGCAGGAATAATTTCCTAGTATGGGGAAATATTTGGACAAGGGCTCGTTAGGGGTTTCTAAGTCAGTGATCGTATGTTTTAGATATCTCTCCCTGTCGATTCTGATCATGTTCTTGTATCCCTTCAGTGGTAGCCAAAGGTGTGCCCAGTCCGTACTGAAGTAATCATTTAGCTTTTCAGACCAATCTCGGCTCAGTAATAGCCCATATGCCTCTGGGATATCTACTACAATAATGTTGATCACTTGCACAAACGTGGGGTGTGTTGATATTTTGATCATCACATTTTTTATTTCTCCTATGACCTTGACCTGGGTCCTATCCAGTTGTATGACATGTTTATCAATCTTTAGAGGAACAACATTCAATTTCTTGCAAATAGACAAGGGAATGACGTTGGAGGATGCTCCAGAATCTACCAAATAGTTGTGGAGGTTTCTATTGAAGATTTAAAATGTTAGGAGGAATGGGGGGACAAAAGGTTTTTCCTTTCTGTCTCCCAAACAGGTATTCACAATTTCTTTTCCCACCGGACCTGTGTGAGTCAAACTTCTTTCTATGCCATTGCTCGTTGTCGATTTTTCCATAGAGTTCAAGGCCTGTAACAGAAAATAATTCTGCTAAGGCATCCTGCATATATCCATAACTGAAATATTGGACTTTAGCTTCTTCAAATCTTCAAACATGTTGTAATCTAGTTTGGGTGATTCCTGGGTATGAATGCTTATAGGATTTTTACCAAAAGCAAAATATGTTTTCGAGTGGTCAGGATTTAACTTACCTTGTGAGGCTTGGGTGGCGTCGGTATCTTTGGGGCCGGGTGGGCCCTTACTGTGTGTCTGCATCACCGAAACTTCCACGGGTTGATCCTGAGACTCAAACAAATCGTTTGAAGGCATGATCAGGTCAAAATCCCATATCGACATGGTTGTATCTCGTGGTGGGTCAACTTCTTCTTGGTCAACAATATTCATAGCTGAATTGCTTGGTTGTTCGGTCAGGGAGACTTCGTCTAGGAATCGATTGGCCATCAAATTCATGGCATGTACCCATTGAGGGAATTCGCTTTCAGAGTGGTTTTCCTGATGATAAGTACATAAAGAATTAGATGCAACATTCCCTAGATCTATATTTAAGTTAGCGGGGGGAGGTTCAATTTCTTTGAAAGGCGGGTTTCTTTTAAAGAAAGGCTTATAGGGCCTTTGGCCTTGGTTTTCCTCCCCTGCATTTATCTTCATGTCTATGATTTCGTTTGATAATTTCTTAACCATGCATTATAGATATTCTATATCACTGTTACCTTTGCCGCAAGTCTGTTCAACCAGTTTTCCCAGAGGTCTAGTAAGAAGGAGTCCCCTCCTGGGAGGGGGTTGGCTTTCTTTTTTCACTAAGGAGACCTGGCCCTCTTTACATCTTTTCATCTGAAATTCTATTGTCTTGGCATCCTCAAAATTTTCCACCAGGGTTTGCTTAGCGACTCTTTTTACAAACATAGAAATAGAAGTTGGGAGCACGTTGGCATAAACCTCGATTCGTAACTCTTGAGTTGGTTTTACCGCGGGCTAGAATTTGTTGAATATGGTCATGAATCTCTGATTGAAATATTTGACCCTCTATTTTGGACTCATGGTGGCTGTGAACAACTCAACCATTAGGGCTCCCGTAGTAGTTTACTCTGCAAATTTATCTAAAAAATCTTTCTGGAACTTAGTCCAGCTGGTTATCAATCCTACTGGCAAGTTGAAATACCATGTGGAAGTTGAATTTTGAAACGTGTAGGGGAAGAGTCTCCAGACTACATCTTCATGTTGAACATTCATAAGTCTGATCGTGAGTATGAACTTCTTAATATGATCTTCAGGTAATCTCGAAGTTTCGGGGTCGTACTTAGGAAGCGGTTTCTCCGGATGTCAGGCAAGATTATGCATTCGTCTGGGGATGGCCACGGCGTCTCCAGCCAGCCAGGGATGATTATTCTGAAGAGGGAATTCTCTTTCTTCCTCATGGTTATTATTACCCTCCATATCTTCGGAATCTAAGTCGAACTCTTCCTCTTCCGAAAATTCGTTTGGCTTGGAGACGTCGGTGGTTGGTGTTTCGGGTATCAGATCGAGAGGTTCTTGGATTTTGGTAATTGCAAAATCTATTAAGTCTTCTACGGAGTGCACGAAAACCTCATCGGGAGTGCTAACCACTTGTCTACTTTGTTGTTTTCTTCGACGGAGGATGGGAGCTAAAGACAACGCACTGATCTACCAGACATAGTCTCTAGTGATTCTCCTGAATTGATTCACTTCCTCGTGAGGAAGGGCGTAAGGTATTTTAGGGTGAAACGGTTCTTCCTCGGGCTGGGGTGAGTTATCCATTTCGGGAATATTGAATGTGTGTGGGTTGTCATGTGAAATACTAGCCATGCATGTGGGTTGTTACAAGTCTGTAGGTTGTTTGAAATGATAGATAAAGTATATATTCAACCATTCATTCGCAAGCCCTCCTTCTAGCACCAATTCTGTTGCTAGGTCCTAAATCCCTTGTCTCAATAGTAGGAACTAAACCTGCCACCGAGGCCCAATTAGACTCTGTAGCGTTTAAAATGGAATGGTTCTCCAGATCTTGCAATCTGGCCAATTTATCGATGGGATTTTTTTTGTTTTCTTGTGAAGGCTCTTCCTTTAGTTATGACTGTTTTCTTCTACATTTTCTCTTGGGTGGGGCTGGTATGAGAGATGCAAGCTAGTATAAACCAACTTGACAAAAAACAGGATTAAGTTTTAACTACTAGGAAAGAGGTTAAGTTTGGGATAACCCACTGCTCAACATGCAGATAATTAATCTATACCACGGGCCTAGTACTAATACATCAGCCATGTGAGCATCCAATTATTGTTTGAGAAACTAACTATAAAAAAGAAAGCACATATGTAATAAGATAATGGCAAGCAAAATAATTCATCTACCATAACCATGCATCACATAATCACACAACAATTTATCTTCATCATTAAATTAAAGAACATCAAGACATTGCACCAAATAACTTGACAACAGAATTAATTGCTCTTACTCATTACTGCATCATTCATGAAACATGATAGGAAGTAGTTCTTCTCCAAGTCCAATCACATGCATGTTATGAAAATAGCTTGTCTTTGGTCCAAAAGGACTTCTCAATTCATAACAGTCTCAAAATAATTCTTAACAACACAAAAATAAAGAGTTCTTACCACCACCATCGACCCTTTTCTAATTGGTCAGTGTCTTTATTTATAACATAAATTTTTAATTGAAACTAATTGTTAAGTGCAGTTTAAACAAAAAAAAAATCACCACGTGGCATTATCTTCTAACAACTTCTTTAACAATCGTCCTGAGATACTTCTTGGAAAGGGTGACTTATTTCATATTCAATATAGCTGACAAACAGTTCTTCACAAGTTTGGGCCCATGGAAATCTATGATGTTCCATCGGGGCCGCATATATTCCCCTAATGTCTATTGCATGCACTCGGTACTTTATTAAACTGGAGGTCAGTTGTTGTAGCATGGTTTGGGCTCTGATCGGATGTTCTGCGAATTATTTCACTTGTCCTGGCCTCACATCAGCTATATTTGTGAACTCTTCGGTCCATAGCGCATCTTGTTCGGCATGCAGTTTGACCACGTCGCTCAAGTTGATGAAATTATCGAGGGTGTCGAACTCGGGAAGCCCGACATCCTTCATTATTTTGTTAATTTTATCCCAGTGCTTCTTACACCTTGTCCATTTTTCTTGGATCTCTTGATGTGGACCCCGAGACATATTAGCCCAGTACTCAATTGATCGCTTCATGCGAGTAAGACTACTTTTTCCTATCATCTGAATGCCATGTTTTTCCTTATCTCGGCCTTGGTGGACTGCCTCAATGTACTCGAGTCTTTCTACCGCTTGTTGTGCCCTTTCATACCATCGCTCCATCTCCTTGCATGTTGGAAGTTCCACGAGACTGTCCTCCTAGAGCTCAACTATGTTTTCGGTTAACAAGTGTCTCTCATTCTTAAAATTATTGTAAACTCCTACGAACTCACCTTTTAGATACACAACATTCTACGTGGTGCCTTTGTATTATTCGGAAAGATGGCACAAGTGCTCGAGCTTCTTTAGGGTGGAGGCTAGTTCCTTTTCGTCTCTCTTGGCTCTATCCAAGGTAGCATATAAGAGGGATTTTCCTACGCTGATCAGTTCAGACGTCTGGGCGTCTGTTGTGTTGATCAAGTTCTCCTTTATAGTAACTAAGATGGAGTGATCCAACGAGATTCTTCTTTTCTTTGCAATCCTTTGAACAATGGCATTTCTCTTCTGATCGTAGGAGATCGCATAGATATATGCTACCTCGTCTACTGGCTCTAGTATATGTTGGTCGCCCCATGTTAGTTTGTTTCCTAAACTACCCATGGTGTATATTTGTTCAAGATTAGGCTCTCGAACTTTCTCACTGTGCCTTGTGGGCCCGACTTCTACTTGTCGCTCGTAGGGGATTTGAGTATTGGGAAACATAGAGGTGTCGGGCATAGACTCATTACATATTTGCTCTTTGGTTGTAGAACTGTTGATTTCCTTTTGCAGGGATCCTTTCTTTGTCTCCTCTGGTTCGAGCTCGTCATTCGGATCTGCTTCGATTTCCGATTCATTGGGTTATTTTGTTCCGAGACCACTTTCAGCTTCTGTTTTCTTTTGCGAGACCTCGTCGTCTTGAACCTTGGATTCAGGGGAGGAAACTTTCTCGGGACCCTTTTCCTCTTGGACACACATAGGGGAGTCGTGAGATGGTTCTAGGCTTTCGGCATCGCTATATATATGTATAAGTTTGCAGAGGGGATTAGGCACTTGTGTTTCTATTGACACCCGACCTATCTTTGTTTGACGTGTCCTGTCCACAGAGGAGTTGACCGGTGATTTTGTGGATCCACTGTTTCTTAACCCATCGGTGTTCCCAAGGTCTGTGGAATCGAGGTCACTCGACACCGTCGAGCTTCTTTCTCGGGTACCAGTTGGAAGCACGGGCGTTATGAAAAGGTAAGGATCATCCTGCATCTGTTTCATTAGCAGTTGGCTTTGCTGGTACTAAATTGCACCCATCCCCTTGTTAGAATATAGAAGATGGTGTGCTCGTTTTACCATTGATGATACCTTCGTCACCCAACCATAGGCTGAAGCCTCCCTCCGAGCACCTTAACCTTGACTGAGAATTCCTCTGGAAGCAAACCCTAGGCTAGATAGCCAAACAAAGAGTAGTGCATCAATCCCCAAGGATAGTGCATCACAAAAACTGATCAGATAGTCCCAAACCCTAGCCAAGAGATATCCAAGCCAAAATTGAGAACTTGGTGTTGTTGCAGTTGCACCAGCTCTTCCTCCAAACCTACACATAAGACTGCAACTGTAGTGCGCACTAAACTGCAGAATTGCAATTCTGAGATGTGACAAATGAGAACTGGCACCCTGTATTTATAGTAATCCTGCCAGTTTGTTAGGGCCAACTTCTCCTTCTGGGTATGTGTCTGTTTAGTATATTATTATTAATTCTGGCCGACTTCTTCTCTTGGAGGCTAATGGCCTAATATAAATTATCTTCTTGAGCCGACAAGGCTTCTAGGGTCATTAGCCAATTCATTAGGGTTTCTCTTGCTTCCCGGAGTCTTCTATTCTTGTCAGGTTCACACGTGGAGGTAAATACCTCCCGCAGCTACCATAATATTAACACTCCCTCCTAGCTAAAGAGGTATTTACAGGTAATGGACTTGAGCACAAAATATACCATTTACCTGGTAGCATCAATATAGTCATCTAGACTATTTCATGACTAGATAATGAGCATCACCATCATCATTAGCTGCATCATCTCTCGAAACCATACTTCTTCTGAGTAGTTAGATATGATGCTGAATAAGTCACTCTCACCATAGAGTGATACAAGAGGAGTAAAAGATCTGAACTGTTTTCCATCTGGAAAATCTCTGTTCATCATTCATCTGAATGATCATTATCTCCAATAAACTGCTGATAGTCTTCAAGGCAATTAGAATGAGGATAGAACACACCTGTGTCTATTCATAGTAGTACATAACTACAATCTAGTGGTTCACTACCACATCAAGTAATACATAAGTACTTGATCAGCAACGTATGGTTTCGAACGGTGAAACATATTCACCACAGTAGTCCTCATCTACTATCATATAGTCTTCATAACAAACATCTGAGAGCATCCTACATAGAAACAATGTTATGATAAAAACTGAATCAACTGGGCCAATCTTTCACTCATGTCTGTGAGATCTGAAAGAATGTCTGCCCTCAATATAGAATATCAACAATAATCATCTGNATATCAATAATGGGCTATCTGCCACATTCTTCTCAACCAAGGAAGAAGGATTATTTATGATTTCTGAGCCTGGACCATTTCTCACCCTGGGCCATTCCTTCGACACTAAACAAAGTGTAACCTGGAGAGAATGACTCTGCCCTCGAGAAATGTTTGGACCATTCCTTACCCTGGGCCATTCCTCCAACATTAAACAAAGTGTAACTTGGAGGGAATGAGTCTTCCCTAAGGAATGATTGTCCTGGACTATTCCCCACCCTGGGCCATTCTTCTGACACTAAACAGAGTGTAACCTGGAGAGAATGAGTCTACCCTTGAGGAATAACTGTCCTTGATTGTTGAGCCTGGGCCATTCCCCACCCTGGGCCATTCCTCCGACACTAAACAAAGTGTAACCTGGAGAGAATGAGTCTTCCCTCGAGGAATAACTGTCTGGACCATTCCCCACCCTGGGCCATTCCTCCAACACTAAAGTGTAACCTAGAG
>JASDQU011028332.1:72064-91083 GCA_032191745.1 Picea mariana
ACCAGGAGATGCGTTGGGCTAGGGCGCACTGATCTATCCAGAGATTAGGTCAATCTCTTCACTTAAGGTGCCTTGACAAGAGGTTTAGGGTTTCTGCAACTTCTTCTGTTGGTAACCCTAGCTGCAGTGCTTTTGGAAATTGCTCCTGCTAGTAACCCTAGTGGCAGTACCTCAACAAGCTCAATATCTAGCGGTTATGCTTCCTTCTAGCGTTTTAGGCTGACTAAAGGAGTGTGGGCCCATAACCTGTTAGAATATAGAAGATGGTGTGCTCGTTTTACCATTGACGATACCTTCATCACCCAACCATAGGCCGAAGCCTCCCTCTGAGCACTTTAACCTTGACTGAGAATCCATCCGGAAGCAAACCCTAGGCTAGATAGCCAAACAAAGAGTAGCGCATCAATCCCCAAGGATAGCGCATCACAAAAACTGAGCAGATAGTCCCAAACCCTAGCCAAGAGATATCCAAGCCAAAACTGAGAACTTGCTATTGTTGCAGCTGCACCAACTCTTCCTCCAAACCCGCGCACAAGACTGCAACTGCAGTGCGCACCAAACTGCAGAATTGCAATTCTGAGATGTGACAAATGAGAACTGGCGCCCTGTATTTATAGTAATCCTGCCAGTTTGTTGGGGCCGACTTCTCCTTCTGGGTATGTGTCTGTTCAGTATATTATTATTAATTTTGGCCGGCTTCTTCTCTTGGAGGCTAATAGCCTAATATAAATTATCTTCTTGAGCCGACAAGGCTTCTAGGGTTATTAGCCAATTCATTAAGGTTTCTCTTGCTTCCCGGAGTCTTCTATTCTTGTCAGGTTCACACGTGGAGGTAAATACCTCCCGAAGCTACCATAATATTAACACCCCTATGCATATTGAACTTCAGGGACATCGCTGATTTGTACTGGGGATTCCTGATAAACTGTCGCCACCTCAATGCCCTCTTGGGGATCGCCTATTCCTTCGCTCGGTTCAGGTGCCACAGTTCCTTCCCGAGCCCTGAGAATTTATTGAGTTGTCTACTCCAAAGACGTCACTTGCTCTTCCCAACTCATAGCTTTGAACCTAGTCATTCGAGGATTAGCCCTCCTTGACGCCACTTCATCCCAATCTTGAGCATTTTCGGTGAAAATTTCATCTTCGAACCGATCATGGGCTTAAGGCCAACAAGATGATATGTGCGATGCATGTTGTAGGACCATGCCCTTGGGATCGTGTTTGCAAAATCGACTGGTGCGGAACCAGAATTCTAGTTGACTCAACCCTCCTTGCTTAGCATGTGCGGTATCTTTGATCATGTAGAAGCCAATATGAAACCTATATGGAATGAAGGCCTGCTTCTTGTCCTTTACTAAAGTGGCATTGTATCCTTGCAGGATGGTGTGGTAGAAAATTTCCCCTAACACTAGTTGATTAGGAACATATATGGGTAACAAATGGGGTTCCCCTGTGGCTCTGAAAACCCTGATGTAGGTTTCGCACTCATCTAGATACTAGTGACCCATTTTGGATATAACCTTTTTTGCTTCTTTTGACAGCCTAGGGAACTCTTTCCTGAACAACAAAAAATAGATACGTGCAATAAATTGGTCACAGATAAGGGCATAGGATTTTTTGTACCTGTTATCCCATAAGATGTTGGAGTAAACATGGACCAAGAGCTCCGAGGAGTGCCAGTTCAATTTCATTCCAAAGAAAACGTTCTTGGTGCAGATGATGTCTAACAAATACGAGGCCATGTAGAAGGAGGGGGTTTCCCCCTCTTTTGGCATCTGCGCTTGTCTTATGCAAGTGCTCAACTGTTTGGAGATGATGGCACCCGAATTGAAACCCATGACTGAAATGGCCATCGTATAAGCTAGGGGCATCCAAGCCTCTGAAAACTGAGAGCAATCTTTCTCCCCATGCAACCTGTAGAGAAGATCCATCAAGTATATGTATGGTTCCCTTATATTGGTTGTTGCGTACCAGCCGACAATCTGGTTCGTGAATTTTTTTTCTTCCCTCCACCACGATGCCATGTTTTTTCTAGTATCGTGTGATGCATAGAAACTCAGAACGAAATCAGTGCTCAACTTTTCTTCTGACTCCCTGAGCTTGTAGTAAATCTGAACCTCTGATGGAAAGAAAACCCCGATGCATCCACCATCATCATAATTAATCAAACATTTATGTGCATCGATGTAGTCAATGAGCCACTTTAGGAGCTCAATGCAAGGAAACACCAGAGTTTGGCTTGCATCCATGTGTAGATAATCCCTACAGATGTTTGGGAGGACATCATCATCGAGCTTCCTTGTATCAGGATCGTTGTGCGAGGTATACTCGAGGGGTTCTTCTTTCTTGATCTTCTTAAACAATTCTTCCCAGCGAGGTAATGTTGTTTTGGCTCCAATGTTTTCCTCTTTGTTCTCGAAGGTTGAGGGTTGGATGAAGGCCTTCTTGGTAGTTGTCGTGATGACAGGCACCGGTTTGGGGGCGAATTCTAATTGTCTTGCAACTATTGGGGAGGATCCTTCTCCTGCTTATGGTTCTTATGGATTTGGCGTCCTTGGGAATTTCCTGGTGGAGGGTTTCTTCGGAGGCATTATTTCTGCAATTAAAACAACCTTTAGACATGTGTACAGAGCAGAGTTGGGTTGAGAACATAAAAGGAAGCGTAAAACACCACGAGTGGATACATACCTGTAATGCTTGCTAGGCTAGTTGTCTAATACTCACTGAAATTTGGACGACTTCTCTGGATCGTTATTCTTGCTCCTCTGTTCATTCTAAACTCTTTGTCGCGTAGAATAGGATCATACACAATGACCTCGACAGCATACAGGAGAGACTCTATCCATCGTACCAACTAGTTAATACGATTAATAAATGTAATTCAAAAATAAACTACCATCGGTTCTCCGCAATTAAATTGTAACTGGTCGATGACAGAGGTGCGGAGGTAGATGCATTGTATCGGCAAGTTTAAATGATTTCTTTTGATTCGCGCACGGATTAGCAACTAATGCGCGATCCATAATTTTATTAACACCTTAAATGCGTCGTACCTAGCGAATCTGAGGGTTAAAACGTCTTATCACGTTGTGTCTTTCTGGTTCGGGGATCGACATTTTAAAAAGTAAAATTAATGCGTATTTTATTTTATAACTCCCCGACACCAAAATCGCATCGGGTGTCAGTGGCCAGCGATACAGCTCCTCTCCTTGTGCGACTCTTACTTTTTTCATTTTTTTGTCGAAACCGAACAGATCATCCTTTGATGATACTCCTCCCGAATTTTAATCACAAAAAGGCAAGACCTCCGTCTACCGACGCCGATGAAGATCGGTGCTTGGTTATTTTAAATTTCTTAAATGATTTTCGTCACCTCTAACCTTTACTAATGTCAAACTTCTAAGCTTGTTGGGGAGAGATTTAGTTGTCGATTCCTTAAGTAGTTGTTAAATACCTTTTAATGGTGAAGATGATTCTTTGTTGTATGTTCAAACAAACTTTAGAAAAAACAAATATGAAAAATAAGCGCAAGTATTAGTTTCATACTGAAGGCAAAACAGACAGCGCAAAGGATCAAGTGGTACCCAAAAAGTTTAAAAAAATGGACATAGACTTTTAGGGTGTGTTGAGTGCTCAACACGGTAGTCACCCTAGCTTGGTTATTGTTCATTTGATGTTCATTGTGGTTAAGCTCCGATATTCAAGTGAAGAAAGAACTACTCGACCAAGCTCACATTTTTAAGGCCATTTGGTTACAGGTATGTTTTTTTCGCCCATCCATGAACTCGCTCTGTTATGAAATAAATGTTGGATCGGTGATGTATTGGTTTGTGTTTTTCTTAAGGCTAGAAATTGTGTAAACTCGTGGTATTTCTCTGGAATGATTGTTTGTGTTATTCGTTGCAAATGAAAAGTTTGATGGTTGAAGTTGTGATTTCATTGACTGTTCTGTGTGGTGGAAGTTGTGATGGCTCTCTGTTGTCTCTACGGGTTTTTCTTGGAGGGTTTAATTCTATTTGGACTTGTTGGTCATCTCCTCACAGTCTTTGTAACCACACCCATTCGTATTTGGTGTTATGGGGTTGTTGTGTATCATTTGAACCACCTTTGGGTCACTGCATATCATTTTCCACCTGGTCATGGGATCGTTTTATGTTATTGGTATATGCACAGTTGGTTATGGTGGATATTATGCCAAGAGGCTTTCTTTAGGGTTGTTTTCTATTACTTGGGCTCTGCATTTCTATTAGCATTATTCAGATTTTGGGGGAAACCATGAGGGTTATGCCCCTGCATATTCTCGGTGTTGTTTACTAGCCAGTAAGAAACCTCTACTCCTTTGTTCATAGTCTTTCCTACTTGTGGTCAAATTGTTACCCTATCATACGAGCTAAGGGTTATAATGCATGTGGTTCCACCTTGCTTGTCTCAAGGGCTTTTGATAGTGCCCTTTCCAACTTAGTGATTTCTTCAGAGGTACCCAGATCCTTATAGAATTCATGTTGTTTTGAAACAATTAAGGCATCTTTCATATTTGAGAACCCATTCTTCCAATTACCATTCCCTTTAGGGGGAATGACTAACTTAATCTCATTGTTTACTTGTAGTATCTCTAGGAAATAATGTTCTTCTTATTCCATGTTTTCCTCATTGAACCATAAGATATCATCTTGGTCATGAGGAAAATTGACCTGGGAAATGGGATCACACCACTTGATGTTTTCTTCAATTCAGCAAGCACCATCTTGTGCCTCCTTGAGGCTTGTAGGGAATCGGTTCCCGAGGAGGGATTGGAATTTTCCTTCGACAGATTTGAAGTATTGTCCGAGAATAGCGCTTTCTAGTAGAAAGTCGAAATCAATTCAACCAAGTAAGTTATTAAACCTGTCATTAAATTCCCTAACAGTTTCGTCGTTTTGTTTGAAATTTTTGATATATTGCAAATAAATGGAGGCCATATCTTCCAACATACATCATCTTTGCAAGAAAACGTGTTCTAAATATTCACAGTTTGTGAGGATTTTGCTTGGGAGGTTAGTGCTCCATTTTATAGCATCTCTAGTAAGTGAGGCAAGGAAAAGTTTCATGAATGTGTCAGGATGTTCTTTCACAGACTGATGGAAGTCATAGCTGTCACAAAATTTGGTCCAATGTGTGTTACCAGAAGCCCCAATCTCTTCGCAAAATTTGGGTATCCATGAATCGGCATCTTTAGGGAGATCATGTAATCCCCCTTTGATATTGGCCAAGTCCAAAGGGTTGAAGAGTTCTTCAGGGGCCATAGGAATAATAGGAGCTACATGAAAATAAGGTGTGTATTGATGTCCACTTTGAGTCGTCATCAGTGGAGTCTCCAGATAATATCTTTGGGATTATCAAAGGGATGAGGGGATCACCCTCAATGGAGACACCAGGTAAGCTTTGTGAAATTAAGGCTTTGGGTAAAGGCTTACCAAAAAAGTGTGGTTCGAGGAATTTTTTTTTATTTTTCACTAGGCTAGGATCAAGCATGAAGTTTATTCCAATTTTTGCATTTTACTTGAACCATAGACAATTGCAGTTACACCATACACAATTTGTTGCAATAACCAAGATCACAAGAAGAAATACCATGCACAAGTACACAAGAAGTATCTTGGGAAACCCTTCTCAACAAGGAAAGAAAACCCAACCAAACCTTTGATATATTCTTCAAGAGAAATACCTCCCACTCCATAGACCTAGCACACAAAAGGGTCCTCACAAAACCAAGAAGGCTAGCACTCAAGAGAGGTGTGCACTTCAGCCCTAGGATAAGTACTTGCTAAACTTTCCAAAATCACATGTGTGTTGTGTTTCCTCAATGGGGAAATCACCTTTATTTATATTAGACTGGACACATCAAAAGTGGTGTCCATTGGCACAACAGGGACGACCTCAATAACTCAAAATATAATTAATAATTACCATATTAATTATCTTTTACAATAATTATCTTTCACTTTATGGTGGGGCTGACATGTACCCTTTACATCACAATTAGGATTATAGGTAAATTTGACTCTTAGAATCACACACCCACTAGTGCTCAACCACTAGGGTCATGTCCACCTGTGCTCAACCACAGGGACTTCCAAGTCAACAGATCTCTATCTCATTGTGTCCCACAGGAGAATCATCTGGACACACACTCACTAGTGCTCAGCCACTAGGATCATGTCCACTTGTGCTCAGCCACAAGGACGTCCTACTCAACAGATCTCTATCTCACTGAGTCTCACAAGAGAATCATACGGATTACCACATCGTCTCAACTCTCTACACAGAGGAGAACAGTAAACCCATCACATGGGATCCTTCATCCGTCACATGGGTACACATCATTTCATCTCAAACGACACACCCATCTCATGGGAATTTTCCCTTCTCAGGGGCACACATCGTTTCATCTTTGTCTTAGAGAGAACGACACACCCAACTCATGGGAATCTTCCCTACACAGGGGCACACAACGTTCCATCTCCATCTCAGAGAGGAAAAACACACCCATCTCATGGGCACACCCAACTCATGGGCTCTCTCACAGGCCGAATCACTCAGTCTGTGTCCTAGAGGATGTCTCACGCAATTGTAATCATCAACACTCCCTCTCAGTTAGGGAGGCATTCTCCACCAAGCCAAGTCTCTCATGGAAGTACTCGAAATTCGTCTTGGTTGTAATCATCAACACTCCCTCTCAGCTAGGGAGGTATTCTCCACCAGGCCAAGTCTCTCACTGAAGTACTCAAACTTCGTCTTGGCAAGCAGTTTGGTTAAGATATCTGCAATTCGCTCATGTGTAGGAAGGTACTGCACGTTGTTGACGATAAAAATCGCAACAAGGATTTCGCCCACAAGTATTGCTAAAGCCTATTATTTATNCCCAGTAGCGTGATATATAGATATATATATAGATATATATATCGAAGATGCTTATAGGGTTCTACATGATTGATGATTAAATGTTGGTTTTAATTGCGACATAATGGCAGATGGATAATGGATTTTATTTCTTGATTTCGTTACTCTGAGATCTAATTCCCATGTTATGAATGGCTTATGTTCGTTGGAATTACATTGCTATTGTAGCCATGATTTGTCACATGTCACGCCTGCACAAGACATATGTTAGTGATTACAAGAGGAAAAAACAATATGGAATAAATCTAAGAAAAGAGAACTATGCTATACTATGTGCATTTAAACTTAAAGAAATTAATGATAGTCCTAACTAGCAATGTTAGGGGCTATACGATTTTTTTGAGTTATGGGGTGCATGTGATATATGTTATAGTATGGTTTTGGATTAATGGTTAGTATGGATTGGGTGGCGCATTTGGAAAGTGATGTATGCAAGTTTTGATGCATGGATTAATGGCATGGATTAATGTTTGGATGGTTTTTGTGTACTACGTAATTGAATGAAGGGAGGATGTAAGTGACGTGCAGTAAATGCACGTCACTCCATACTTCTCCCACTGACTGTCACCCTAGCTTGGTTATTGTTCATTTGATTTTCACTGTGGTTAAGCTCCGATATTAAGGCGAGGAAAGCACTGATCGACCAAGCTCACATTTTTAAGGCCATTTGGTTACAAGTATATTTTTTTCGCCCATCCATGAACTCGCTCTGTTATGAAATAAATGTTGGCTCGGTGATGTATTGGTCTGTGTTTTTCTTAAAGCTAGAAACTATGTAAACTCATGGTCATTCTCTGGAATGATTGTTTGTGTTATTCATTGCAAATGGAAAGTTTGATGGTTGAAGTCGTGATTTCATTGATTGTTCTGTGTGGTGGAGTTCGTGATAGCTCTCTGTTGTCTCTATGGGTTTTTCTTGGAGGGTTTCATTCTGTTTGGACTTGTTGGTCATCTCCTCATAGTCTTTGTAACCACACACAGTCGTAATTGGTGTTATGGGGTTGTTGTGTATGATTTGAACCACCTTTGGGTCACTGCATATCGTTTTCCACCTGGTCGTGGGCTCGTTTTATGTTATTGGTAACTGCACAGTTGGTTATGGTGGTTATTATGCCAAGAGGCTTGATTTAGGGTTGTTTTCTATTACTTGGGATCTACATTTCTATCAGCATTATTCTACTTATGGGGAAAACCACAAGGGTTATGCCCCTGTGTGTTCTCGGTGTTGTTTACTGGCCAATAAGAAACCTCTACTCCTTTGTTCGTAGTATCTCCTACTTGTGGTCAAACTGTCACCCTATCATAAGAGCTAAGGGTTATAATGTGTGTGGTTCCACCTTGCTTGTCTCAATGGCTTCTCACCTACTATCGACAATGTCGACCTCCAGTCTCCCTGTGTTGGTTCCACCGAGAAAACCCTTGATTATTCAGAGCCCGATTTTTATAAACTGAACCAGTTACACCCTGTCGATTATCTTGTTGATTGTCTTGAGTTGGGGAATATCATTGACAGTGGTTTTGATTACTGGCTCATCTCTGTTGATCGGGTTGATTACACGGTTGTAATTGGAAACGATTATTGGTATATGGTCGCTGCATTCTTTTGTTATGACAATTGAATTGATAGCTCAGGATTGTTTTATGGTACGATTTGGAGTGTACAGTGACAAATATGCCTCTTTTTTTGTGGCCTGTGTATTCCTACAGTGTGGTGTAAATAGAGTTTGGTGGTTGTTGTGCGTTTAATATGTCCCGATCGGGATCATTACAAATTGGGAATTCAATGTCAGAGACTTGGTTGTTTTCTATGTATGGTTATGGAGACATCGTGCATCATTATGTTTGATTGCACCAACAGAAATGAAGCACGGGGTTTTTACATTATGATTTCAATGCAAATTTATTGGTTGAGAATGGAATCGGTCATGTTTTAAAAGACTCTGTTCAACTCTTTAAAGACCTGTGTCTATGTTTGATTTGAAGATTTGAAATTTATGAACAGTGGTTGATATTTTCTTAACAGAGTTAAAGCAATATGACTGTGTGTTCATTGGAATTTTGTTTTAAGTATAAAATGGAAGAAATGAGTGGAAACAAAATTCTTTATATAGGATGTTTTAAAGGCATATTGATTTTAAGTATGATGACACTGTGTTAATTAAAAGTGTTGAAGATTTAAATGTGAACAGTGAACAAGTGTTAACACACAGTAATTGTTTAATTGATCACAGTAATTGTTTAGTTGGTGTTGGATCGTTTGCATTAAATACATAATTGTTTTATGGATTACTGAATTGATTTTACGAACAATATTCGTTTTTTCCCTACCATTATTTTAGTTTTCACACATTACAATCCCCTTGCCTTCCCATATTCATTATCCACTCCATGTTCCTAACATTTAATTACAGTTAAGGGAAACTATGTATTATGACAGTTTAGGAGATCACACGGGGATGAATTACAGTGATATATTCTTTTGGTTTATGACACAGTTGATTGTTTGATGTCTGTGAGCAGTAATCATGATATTTTCCCCCTCATTTTAACACTTTTTCTCTCACTACAACCCCTCGCATATTCCATAACCCTTGTTCACCCCCTGCTCATTGACAACTACTAAACAATTTGTATGGATTGGATTGCATGAGTCTGATATGTTGTTGAGCGAAATTTGATTTCATATTTTAAAAGAGTTGTCATGTATGGTTGTTAAAGAAACTATTTTCTAATTAATTATGCATACATGAATGATCTTTTTCAGCAGAGGTAGCCATGGCAGAGGTAACCGTGGAAGAGGTAATTGGAACAGGGGCCCTAGAAGGCCAAGATTTTCTATACACTTTGATGCATACTCTCAAGACTTAGGCCAGCTATTTCAAGCAGGGTTTTTTAACTGGATTGGGCAAGGAGTGGTCCAACCTAGACCCGAAAGGCCTTCCTTCTAAGCCCTGCAGGTCCCTGGTAATCTCGTGCCTCCTCATGTCTCACTACAATCTGAAGTCCCCGAAAACGACGGATGGCAAGAGATTGTCCACTCGACAGTCTTCAAACATCGTGGTTGGCCTAAATTTTCTTTACGTGCTCCCCCGCCTATCAATAAAATTGTCCAAGTTGCTCCTGTCCACTCACTAGTTCAGTCTTTCCATGCAAGAAAAAGGTTGAAAACCAAGGCCCACCATGCTCTCGACAAAGGAAAAGCCATTGTTGCCCCTTCCTCGCCCTCAAATGACTATGATAAATCTATGTCCTCCTGCATGCATTTGAGAGGCGATTGCTCTCATGTGATCAATGAGATTAGGCCTAAAGTCTCCACACAGCCTAAGGAAAATTCAAAGAGATCAAAAGGTGACAACAACAACAAGGGAAATATTGCCTCCCATAGTGGAAAATATGGATTTTAAGTTTTTTTATTTATTGTTGAGAACAGTTGACTTCTGAAATTTTGGACAACACATTATTTTTGGATACATGGGTAATATATTTTTGGAAATAATTTCAATTATCATTGATATAAATTGTCAAAGTGTGAAAATGATGATGGGAATCACAAGGAGGGATGTTTTGTTTGCTTAACTAGTTGTGTTATCATTGTTAGAAAACTAAAGAGAGTCGCAAGGGGGTCCCACCTACTAGTTATTATTTATTTAAAACCCTTATTATGATTTTATTACCTTTCCCCCTTAACTAAAAAGTTGGTTGAGCTTTAGTTAACTTAACTAAGGAAGTAGTTCAACTACTCCAACCAATTCTAATTTGATTAAAGGCAAAAGGAAAGGGAGGAACAAGAAAGGAGAATAGAAGGAGAAGCACGCTAAGGTTTTCTCTTTGAGTTTTGTTGAGATAATTCAGTTTTCATTTATTCCTTAATTCATTAGAAGCCTAATTATTTTTTATGATAGCAGGGTCCTATTGTAGACAGCAAGATTCAGGGCTGAATTACATCATTCAGACTCTTGTTCTTCATAGGTGTTGATCTATCTTTGATAGTCTGTGTAGACTTATCTGTTTGTGAATTAGATTTCATGACTGACAAAGGCTATTGTGCAGAGTCGAGTGGGAAACAATCTATGGCAAGTTGATCCATCTTATAAAGTTTAGCTTTTTAGTTTCTGTTAGAAGTCCTTTTGTATGTTTCATCGAGGACGTTTAAGTTTGACTTTGGTTCAAAACTTCCTCATGAAATTTTGTAAAGAGAACAATTTGTTGATGAATTGGAATGAAATAAAGAATTTCTTTATGTCTCATCTATTTTTATTATTGACTTGGTGTTTTTACTTCTGTCTCTATATTTATTTCAGCATCTGTTATGTTCAGAAAATCATATAAATAATGAATTTTTCAGCAAGCTTTTATTTATAAAAAAACCAGCCTAAGCATTTGTAATCGATACTTGTGAGTTAGGATATTAATTTTGATGGATATAAAAATAGGGTGATATTCCCTTCTATCTTGATTTAGCCAAGAAGGATCTGAAAATTCTTGAGTAAGATCATTTCATATCTTTTCCTCAACATCTATTTGGTGAGGAGATCTTCCATATCTCTCTGGTCAAGTTTTATGCTTGATTAGCATCGAATACATCTTTTTTCTGATATTGATTCTTTGACTGTTTTATTTCTTAATGACTATACATGTTGCAAGGTAGCCCAATATTGAGCCAAGTCTTCAATATCATACCAACATTGCTTTGAATCTGTTTAACACCATTTTAGACACTGCCAATACTCGTGCCGAGTGTTAGCTCTCCAAGAAAATCTTTGGGGTTGTAAGCCAAAGATGCTTGGTAACTTAAGAAAAGATAATTTAGGTATGCTTGGATCAATGGGATAACTCAATAACTAATGAAATGGACAACTCATCATACCTTTGAATAAGACAGTGCTTTTAGAGATCAATAATCAGACAAAATAGTTTAAACATGGGATGAAGAATACTAATCTTGGTAACCAAATACAATAAGGTGCAGGGTCATACAAGATAGCAAGGATGTTCTCCAATTCAAGTTTATGAGCTTAATTAAGAGATGATGGTCTTTAGAAGCTAAAACAAACCGAATTCAAGTGCAGAGAGACTAAATACATGACCAATCTGATATTGAAGACAAAAGAAAAATGTGATTCTATTATCAAATAAGAGTCTATTACAGTAGCAAAAATGTATCCAAGATTGAACCTCGATATCTTAAAAAGATAGGCATTTATAGCCTTTACAACAAGTCTAAGATCCTGAAAAATTGGATATGGATTTCTAAATATAGAAATTCAAACTAACTGAATACAATAAGCTAAGCCAAATCTAGTTACTTATGGATCGAGCTGTCTTCAAAAAGGTCTTTGACATCTGTTATTAATCATTGATGTGCTTCTGATGTGTCTCTGATGTGATGACACATGTCTTTAGTAGCTGAAATCTTTCACCAGTTGTAAACAAATTTTTAGTTGACCATTTAAGCGTTTGCATCCTATATCTCCATGAATCTTTTAGCCGAATATTTCATGATTTGGTGATTAATATTTTTTATACTCTCTTATCCTTTAAATCACTCTAAAAATTGCCATGTTCGAGCTCAACCCTTCGAAATTCTCATTCTGCAGTTTCACCAGCTATTTCGCCTTAGGATTTGCTAATTAACTGATGAAATCTATGTCTTTCAACAGCTAATTGGTTATAATTTCGCCTTTTGTCCTGGTGAAAGCTTTGTTTTGACCAAAACAAAATCTTTAAAATGGGTATACTTTGCCTCTATGGCTGCCATCTGTTCTTTTAGAATTTGAACCAAATTCTTTTATTGTCTTCTTTGGTTCTCCATGCACAAGCACATAAATATTTCTAGTTCACAATAGTGAACATTCTTCTCTGCTGCTCTGGACTCTTCATTCTTCAATTAGGCATTCAACCTGTCTTGAGAAAAACATTCATTATGTATATCAATTGGAATCTGCTTCTAACTGTGATACTTTAGAGCTGAGTTGATCCAACTTGAATTCGTATTCCTGATATATAATATGTACAAAGTCTTTGAAATGGCATCCTGTCAGTATCATGGTCTTCCATGCAACTAAATAATTATTTCAAGACAATGACGATGTCGAGCCATTATTGTTTCATTGGTATTGAGCATAAAGAAAAGATTGCATATAATATTTGAAGCAGTAACAGTACACTACTATCTCTTTGCTCACATCATATTGCTATATGTTTGCCAAGTCAGCCTTCTTTGAAAAGCTCCTCAAAATCTAGTTTAAAATGCAGTGTTGTTGGCAGAGAATCTTCATGCTTCCAATCTTTTTACTCATCTTTAAGTATAATAGATGTTGATTATATATTTTTCTTACCATGTAAAGTTGAGTCATTGTGTATGCCATTAGAAAAGAGTTTCTCAAATCTTTCCTTGAAAGAGAATTAGTGCAATATCACCTCCACTATCAATCCACTCAACATCATTGGAATATTCCTGGAATAAAGAGGAAGCCATCATGTATCCTTCACTTATAGAATCCTAAGTTGTATCTAAGTGCACCAAGAGCACTCATCTCGGACGAAATTTATCCAATTCAAGCTTCTTACTCAAATACAACTCTACAAGGTCTGGCAAGTCAGAATGAGGCTTATAGTTTCCAAAGAAGGTTCCTTTCAATGTCTTCTCGTTCAGAAAATTCACAGGATTCATTGCAAACACTGCCAACAATCAAATGGAGCTAGACCTAAACCTTATGAATTATGTAGGAAATAGATATCTTTGGCCAAACTTTCCCCCTTTACAACAAGAACACCTTCCATAACATCACTATGCCCAACGATGAATTTAGTTGTTGAATGCATCCTGATATCTGCTCCAAGCTCAAAAAAATTGTTGAAGTTCACAATAATTGTGCATTTGTCTTGTGTTGACATATGTTCTTGATGAATTGAACACATACACGGTCTCATACAGTCGTCCCAGAACTTGTGCCTCCATCAACAACAGCACGAACACGGTCTTCCATGCCTGCTGACTGTGTTTTGCCAGGGTGAAAAAGGGTTTTGCAAATGACAGTGAGTCTGCACTTTTTGCCAACTGACTGGCAACACTCGAATACCTCATGGACTCTGATGACAGGGGTAGAGTTGTGGTGCAAGCAAAGAATAATGTGCATGCCAACAGAAATGTTGTCCATATCGCACCCACAAAATAGAAATGAAGGAAGTAGCTCTGAGGCACACTGAATCTAGGTTTCGAGGTGGAGGAATAATTCATAAGTTTCCCTCTACTTGTGAAACCCATGAGAAGCTTGTGGAATGAAGAAAATGAGAAAAGAGGAATGGAAGCAATGAGAATTGAACCAATGCCCACAATCCATGAAACCCTCAAAGGATGTCGAGTGTTCTAGTAGCCACGAAGAAGCTGTGAGTAGCGTTTTGGTAACTGGAACTTGAACGGTTACCTTTAAGTGGGCAACAACATCATGAGTGGCTCATACGTGGATTGTTGAAGCATTTAAGAAATGGGACTGAGCAGTTGAACTTGGTGCATAACAAGTGAACCTTGATGTGATATGGATTGACATTTGATTTTCCATATGGCCTTGACATATGAACCTTGACTCATAAAATGACATGTGAGCGTATGTTGTTAGATGTGGCATGGATCGTGCCATGAGGAATTGGGCTTAGTGCTTAATGTTGGGCTTGAGAGTTTGACTCATGGCCTTATGTTATTGAATGGGGTTTTAGGTGATAGACTTTAAACTTAGCATGAAAACTAGGCTCGTAGGTTAACTCACAGTATGACTCATAGAATGGCTATAACTCATGGCTAGCATGTGGGCTTTGATATTGTAGTTTGAGCCTGAGGCTTTAATATATAGAATCGATGAGATATGTAGGAGATTGGTGTGGTATGGCTTAGGTTTAGGATGGTTTAGGCATAAAACACTTAAGTGCACACATCACTTTTTGCTTAGGAATTTAGAAATAAAATATACATTTCATTTCGAAGTATAAAGAAGCCACAAAAACTAGGGTTTAGGAGGCATTGACAATGCTTGAAATGCAGGTCAAAACGATCACATGGGGCTTTGATGAAGATCTGGAAGTTAAAATACTGGCTAGAAAACTTTTGAAATGAGTGTATTGAATAAAAGTGGAGAAGACACTCCAAAAATACCAGTGCATTTTTTATCGCTAACACCGAGCTTAATCATTCATGGGCAGCAATTGAATGAGATATTAGTGCCCAAGAATGTTGGGAAGCTAGACATAGACATCCTAGAAATCAGCAATAACCTTCTTGTTCCTTCAGCTTTGGCCTTCCTTTCATGTCCTTAGACTCTCGTGTTTCTAGGAGAAGAAGAGGCTTATCACCCGAAATTAATCCTATTGTTGAAATATGAAGAATGAACGTTGTGTTATCTACCCAACAAAGTGCTCTAAGGAGAAATTTGTCTGATTCATTCAGTTTGTCTTTCTCTCCCTTACCTATCATCCACAAGATGACATTTAGTGGTGGATCTGGTGGCACTGGAAGTGCTTCCTCCTCTCAATATCCAGCTTCGTCAGTGATTAATAGCTTATATAGCCGCCATATCCCTGTCCAATCTACCATGAATCCCACCAAAGTCATTAAAAAGTATGGGCTTTTTCAGTTTGAATAAGACGCCACAACCACACCGTGGCATGCGTCCTCTCCTCTTAACCTAGAACCTACTACTCGTCCACTTCCTAAATTCAAAGAGCATATCCCTAGGTTTTCGGGGAATAACACTGTCACAACAAATGAACACTTGGTGGCATTTTCTAATGCTTGTCACAACATAGGATCCAATGACAATGATACTTGCATGCGCTTATTCATCAATTCCTTAGAAGGAAAGGCTACGGTCGATTTATTTGACCTTCCTCGTAAGATTTTGTCTACCGTGGAGGAGTTAGTTTATTGGTTCAAGTCCACCTATGGGAAATCTAAAATCCCAGCTGAGCAGTTACAGGAGTACAATAACATCACCTATAAGGATGGTGAAACCATCAAGTCCTTCAACTTTTGTATGAAATCCCTGAACTCATTTGACCTCAGAACCAAGTCACTTTCATGCATTACTACAATACATTACCTTCCCCCTATCGTCATAGGCTTGAGGAAAAATCCATTGATAACCTTTGTTATGCTCTGCATACTTCTTTAGAGTATGAAGAAAAGCTTGAAATAATATCTCTTCCTCAGGGATCATCGGTTAAACAAACATACATGTTTTCCCTCTTATAGCTAGTACAAGATATGAATAATTGTATGATAGCGTACGAGTGAAAGGGAAATGTCTCCCCTCTCACCCCTGGAAGTTCATCCTCTTCTGCACCTCCCTTTAGAAATCCAAATGAAAATAATTTTTATCCTAAAGCTATCCTGCCTTGAAGTTGGTGTAAGTTTTGTGAGGAACACCACGAGGAAGCCACATGTGAGGTAAGGAAGAGCGCCAGAGATAAGATCTTTGGTAAAAGACCAGAAACTACCATCATTGTCCTAGATTTTGTAGAGCCAGAAGATGTCATGATCATCAATACTAGGAACAAATCCTATGCTCCCAAAGACAAATATGATCCTCCCCGCAGTTCTTCTAGCCCGAGCTCATCCTCACCAGTTGCTACTGTTCAGGTTCCTAAAGTTCCTAACAGTTAAGGAATTACCTCCCCTCTCCCCTCTTCCAAACACAATATCCTAAATCAGTTGATCAACATCAAAGCAGATGCAACCCTTCTGGGCATGGTTGTCATCTTTGAACAACAGAGGCATATAAAACAATTCATGGAAGAAAAATCTTATGTTGTATCCAACCTATCTTAAGAGGTGAATGAAGAGGATTCGTTTGTAAATAAAGTAGGTGTACATAAATTTAGATACCCTGTAAAAAAAAACCCTTTTTATATTTCTGTAAAGATTATGGATAAGATCCCCCATTGTTGCCTCATTGATGGAGGTTCGGGCCCAAGTGTGATGTCAAAGATTATTATGGAAGAGCTAGGCTTGTCTTGTACAAATGAAAATTCCAGGAACATGCTCTCTTCTAATAGTCTACAACAAACAACCATAGGTGATGTTGAAACTAGGTTTGAAAATTTTCACCTTTAAAACTAAATTTTTTCTCTTTCGAGATTCAGTTTTTCATAAGATATAATCCTCACTATCAGTCCAAAAGACCGGTAGCAAAGTCCCGAAAAGTTTTCATTTCTTCATTATAATTAAAGGCAAGAAGCTCAAATGTTATTAATGTCTAGACTCACGCTCTGTAAAGTACTTTAAATCGTGATAATTTAAAACCCTAAAGAAGTTAATTAACCATCTTTTAAACTTCTCGAGATTCGGGGTTTACTCATAACAATATCTCTTCAATACATTTTCAATCACAAAATCTCGATTCCCGATTTCCCAAAAGAAGTGAAAATCAGTCTTAATCCCAATAAATTTAAAACTGTTCTCATCGCGATTTCGGGATTCGGGGTTTGGTGTTGACATACCTCATGTAACCGCGATCCCTGAAACCCCGAAACGTGAAGTCGTGACTCAATATTGAAGTTAAGGTTTAAAACTGTTCTCATTGCGATTTCGGGATTCGGGGTTTGGTGTTAACGTACCTCATGTAACCGCAATCCCCGAAACCCCGAAACACGAAGTCGTGACTCAATATTTAAGTTAAGGTTTAAAACTGTTCTCATCACGATTTCGGGATTCAGGGTTTGGTGTTGACATACCTCATGTAACTGCGATCCCCGAAACCCTGAAACGCAAAGTCGCAACTCAATATTGAAGTTAAGGTTTAAAATTGTTCTCATCATGATTTCAGGGTTTGGTGTTGACATACCTCATGTAACCGCGATCCCCGAAACCCCGAAACACGAAGTCGCGACTCAATATTGAAGTTAAGGTTTAAAACTGTTCTCATCGCGATTTTGGGATTTGGGGTTTGGTGTTGACATACCTCATGTAATCGTGATCCCTAAAACCCCGAAGAGTGAAATCCCGACTCGATACAGAATTTTAAAGAGAACTAACTTCATTTTAAAAATACATTAAATGATAATTAAACTTCTTAAGTACTTTTTCTTCTGTGACAGGGTTTCGTGTTGGACAGGTTGTTAGTTGAGCCAAATTTAAAGCTGCAGTCAATAAAGTTTACAGATAAAGGAGTGGATGACTGCCTTTATAAGATTCAGAGAAAGGTTTATCTGTCTGAAGCAAGAGATTTTCTAGAACCCCCCAGAAATTTTACACAGTTCCTGGAGAAATGTATTAAATGTATCGAATCAAAAGAAGGAGAGTCATCGGCAAAGTAAAAGCATTATTTGGATGATCTGGATTATTTTCGGCATGAAATGAGAGCGGAGATATAATAAATAAATGCACAGAGATATCGTGTATATCCAGTAATATATCATAAATGTATTAGAGATGCAACCATAAACACAGATATACAGTAATACACGATTTCTATCAATCAAAGAAATGTACAGAGACTGTAAAATACAGAGTGAAAGACTCGCTAGAATGGTGGTAGCTTATCTCTGAGAAGAGATGTGACGGCTACTCGCATATGTGAGAAGACGACTATTACAATGAGGCTCTAAGGGCCTTTTTAACATAAGTAAAATCCAAAACCCTAACCCTGGAAGATGAAAAGCCAAAAGGTTTGTGGGCCCCGATGGGGGTAGTTGATACGTCAACTTTCCAGGGGCGTAACTTTTGCATACAATCTCCGTTTGGGGCGCTTGATAGCTTGTTGGAAAGATCTATCCGAGGCCTATAACGCTTGAGACAAAATAGCATTGTAGATGCTATTTTGTGAGAGCAACATACCCAAAAAAACATCATTTAGGACCTCAAAATGGCCCCGAAAGTTCAGGACCCGAAAAAACTGCTAAAAATAGTAAATTACCAAAATTGCCAGAAACATGTTTTGGGCCAGTTGGAGAAGGTGGGTGGCCACCAATATCCACCTGGATCAATCTTCCCTCCTTAGGAAGCAATGGTATCCATTGCGTTGAGTTCCCAGGGGAGAGGGGAAAGCGATTACTGAATTTGAATCTTGGTGATCTGCTTGCCTTGCTGG
>JASDQU011028333.1:0-31468 GCA_032191745.1 Picea mariana
TCAGTTTGTCCTCCCTTAAATCTATTTCTACTAGAATCTTGATTATATTTAACTCCCTTAAATATATTTCTATTAGAATCTTGGTTATATATCTATCGGTTTTGGATTGAAAGTTTGTTTCATAGTCAATAAGATTACCCATTCCATCATGTATCATCTTCAAGATATTTTTGTTCCAAAGATGGATAAGTTAACCAAGAGGTATATGGATTTCAATTTTACAAATGGAATAGAAATTAATTTCAAACTCAAAATCGTTTTCTCAACTGATTCAACCCAAAATATTTTTCTCAAACCAACATCTTCTTTCATGCTCCATGTTTTTTTGATCAAGGTTTGCTTCAAACTCTTAGCACTACCATTTTTCTCAGGAGTATGTGGGGTGGTCTTATGTCTTGCAATACCTTGACATTTAAAAAAAAAGCTTAGGGGTTTGTGGGGTGGTCTCAAGGACATCGGTTTTCTTCCTCCTGAAGTAAAAACAACTTTTGTGATATGTCATCAATGGAAGTGATAAAATAGTGAGATCCTCCAATGGAGACTACATCCATAGCTCCACAAATATCAAAATGCACCAACTCAAGAACCTCTTGAGATTTATTGTTACTCAAGGAAAATTGGAACCTCTCTTGCATTTTGAGCACACATGCCTCATAAAAATCAATAGAGTCCTTCAAATCATCAATTCCATGAAAAATATTCTTATTGCATAGCTCTTTTAGGTTCTTTTCACTAAGATGTCCCATCTGAAAATGCCACAACATCATGTTTTGTGTATTCAATGTTGTCATTAATTTGACCTTTTCCATTGATTTTACTTTTCCCCTACCCATCACTTGAGTAATCATATCCAACTTGTACAAAGTTCCAAACCTAACACCCTTGACCAAAACCATCCTTTTGAGAAGATAGTATCCACATCTGCATCCACCATTTGTATCACTGAAATTAATTTCTATTCCAATCATAACACATGTCATACATTGGGAATACACTTTACAAATCCATCTTTGTATTGGAATTTTACACTACCATGTTTGACAATTTCATAATTGAAACTATAGTTAAAGCGTAGAACTTCTTCCATAGGAATATTAAATTCATGAGGATTTTAACCTTATACAACGAGTCAAGATTATCCCAAATCTTCCTTGTTGTAATTTCCCATGACACGTTCATTAAAATAGAATTGGATAGATTAAGACCAATCAAGGAAATGACCTTATCATTAATCTTCTCCTAATCCTCTCTCTTCACAATGTTGAGCTTCATGTTCTTCATGAAAACTTCCTTATGCTTTCTTCCAATAAGAAAATATTCCATCTTCAACTTCCACAAGTTGAATTTGTAGCCATTGAATTGCACAATCTCTAAATATATAGATGTTATTTCTCCTACCACAAATATATATCCAGCCTCTCATTGAAGCTAGCTAACTCAAAAATCACTATTGCAACAACACGACTGTCAATCTAAGGATGGAAGAAAAGATAACTCTACACTTGGTATGTTTTTCATTAGCTTGCAGGTTAATAAATACATAAAATAATGGTGGTTGGTATTCCCCAACGGGTGACCCTTCCTATCACCTATGAATCTTCATATTTACAACTTATGTTAAAACTAATGCAATCCAAAGGATTACATTTCCAACACCCCCCCCCCCCCTTAATCCAAAGGGGTGTGTGTGAGTCCAAGCATCATTCTGAACTTCTCAAATTTTCTCTTTCAAGTTCTTTGGTGAAGATGTATGAAATTTTATCATTTATGGAACAATGTCTCAAGTGAATAGTCTTGGTCTCTATAGGATATAGAATTAGGTGATACATTGTGTTGATGTGCTTAGTTCAATCATGGAATCTGAGGTTATTGGCCAAATTATTGCATAAGTATTGTCAACTAGAAGAGGAGTAGAAATTACTTGTTTCTCCTACAAATCTTCAAGTATTTTCCTGAGTCACACAATCTCCTTTGTCAATTCTGTAGCTGCCACATATTATGCCTTTGTTGTAGAATCTGTTGGAACTGATTGTTTGTGTGATCTCTAGGAGATAGTTGTTGATCCAAGACTCATCAGATAGCCTGAAGTTGATACTTCAGTTTCCTTATCCCCAAAAAAGTATGAATTAGAATATCTAATCAAATTCAAGTCATCTACCTTAGATTACTTGAGTCCAAAATCTTGAGTTCCTTTCAAGTATTTTAGAACTCTTTTTCCAGGAGACCAATGTCCTTCACAGGATTTTGCATGAACCTGGAAAGAATCCCAATAACAAATGAAATGTCTAGTCTAGTTGCAGTAGGATAGATAAGACTTCCCACAAGTTTTCTATACTTGGTTGCATCATCAAATTCATCCCCTTCTTTTGATGTGAGTTTCAAATTTTGTTCCATTGAAGTAGAAACGGGATTGCACACAGCGATGCCAAACTTCTTGAATAGTTCTCCAATGTACTTCTTATGGGATATGAATATGTAGCTTGGATTTTGAATCACTTTAATGCTCAAATAGTAGTGAAGATGTCCCAAATATGTCATCTTGAAGCCTTTATTCAACTCTTTCTTTATGGATGCAATGTAGCTCTCATTGTTAAATGTTTCAAAATCTTGTGATTTATATTTTAGCAAGTACACCCAACGCATCCTTGTGTAATCATTAATAAAATTCATGATGTATGTGTTTCCATTTGCAGAAGGAACAAGCATTATGCCACACAAATTAGAATGAATCAATTCAAGTTTTCTACATGCTCTGGAAGTAGAATCATGAAAGGGTTGTTTGTTGTGTTTTCCAAGGATACAAGAATCACATTGCTTCAATTTCCTAGGAATAGTAGGAAAACTAAAAACACCATTCTTTCTCAACAAACGAATATTGTCATAATTAATATGGCAAAATATAAGATGCCACAAAAGACTATATGGCATTATACCTAATTCATGATGAGAGAGGTATGCAACAGTTTGTGTATTGGTATATGTCCCATTCAGCTTTAGCAATCTTCCATCTTCCATTCTGGTCACAAAAAACATGTTATTGGAATCCTTTAATATTTCAACTTTGCCACCAATCATATGAACAAAGTGGCCTTGTTGTTTGATGTGCACCAGGGAGAGAAATATCCTTTGCAGCTAAGGAATATAGAGTACATTTTGTAGAAGAAAATTTGGGAGTCCATACAAATTAATCCTAATGGTTCCAATTACCAAAGGTTTGATACTGGATTTTTCTGCAAAATACACTATGTCATCTACATTGTCATCGAAATCTTCTAAGAAATCCAAAATTTCATGTGGGGGGTTGTGTCTATGTCAATAATAAATGCATATCCCCAAGAAGCAATTGAAGAATTAAATAAATCTTCAGTTACTCCTACATTGCAATGGGAAACTATGTAATGAGCAGGTGTTTTTCTTTCCACCGGTTCTAAAGTTCTACCTCTATCTTGTTTCTGACTCTGTCTTTCTTCTTTGATCTTCTTCCATGGAACTCTTTAGTTGTTAGCTTCATGTGACCCATTCATTCCGCAGTGATTACAATGAAGGTCATTTTTTTTACAAAGATTATGCCAACCCCCCTTTTCTCTCATCTTGTTATTTCCACATCATTTCATTTCTTACTTGATAGATGAAAGCAAGAAATCTTGGTCATTACAAGAAGTTATCTTTAACCTCGATACTCATTAGTCTGGTGGATGATGATTACAATGCATGCATTGAAGGTAGTGCATGAGTGCACCCATTTTTGAAAAAAAAATCCTCTAAGATTTTCAAAACTCCTTTACATTCTTGTAGTTCTTACAAAGCAATGCAACCTATGTTTCCTTGGCCTTTGTTCTGGATGAACCAATGATTATTCTGGATATCTTAACTATTTTTGAGATAAACTTTGCACCAAGAGACCATATAGATATGGATTTCTCTTTGTGTGGATTCAACACGAGCAAGAAGAAAGGGAGAAGTTGATTTGCAGAAGGAGAATCTCTTTCTCTTTCTCTTCTCTAGTGATAAATTGAATACCTGTGTCACATTTCACATACATAATTTGAGTGTGAGAAGACCAAAATTGTGTGGTTACCTGGATGTATTGTGGGAAGCATAAGTTTTGATTTTGAGGGCATAATGAGTTCTGTGGGAAACATGAGTTTTTAGGTCGAGGTCGTAGGGATGTGGTTTATCTTTTGATTATTGTGGTTCTATCCTCATGAAAGGATGTAACGAGTTCAATTACCCATGTGATGAGTAGAATAAGGTAGTCCACATATTGATATTTTGATACCAATGAATATTGGATACCATCAATTACTAAAAATGAATAGTTACTGACTTAAATCTGTGAGGAATGTGTGGGAACATGTATAAAGAAACCCTAGTGTGAAACATTGACAGGACACAAGATTTCTATTTCTATATGTGGAAAGTATGGCATGCATAGAATAGTCGAGGGGTTGGTCTTTAATGGAGGTCCACGCAAAGAATATACATGGAAAAAAAACATTAGAAAAACCCCAGTCGAGCTAACATAAATTGTTGGAGCACAAATTAGGGTTCCACATACCCCAACACAAACTATAACGTGTGGCATGAATGACTGAAGAGCCGAAACACAGATAGAGAGTTGAGAAGAGAGAGGGAAAAGCCACTGGAATACAGAAGTACTGGCAGACACAGAGACATGTGTTTCATTCTATGGAAATGAAACACCCAGACAAATATTCATGGAGTTAAACCATAGATCTGATTCCACTATCAAGCCAAGGATGGCATAAAAGATAATTCCACACTTGGTGTGTTATGCATTAGCTTCTAGGTTAATAAATACATAAAACAATGGGGATTGGTCTTCCCCAACGGGTGACCAATCCTATCACCTAGGGCTCTTCATATTTACAACACATGTTACAAGTAATGCAATCCAAAGGATTACATGTCAAACAATAACAATATCAAGTATAATTTCCTTAACTTAGACAACCATATATGTGTGTCTCTCCAATAAAGACCTCAAAACAAGGCCCCAATGACCCAATATTGCATGAATAAGTTTGGCTTAGCTTCATGAAAAAGGTGTTCCCTTGAAGCCAACATTTAATTTGATACCAATTTTTAAACCTAGAGAGAAGCTTGCAACAAATGGAGAAGAATCTATAACACAAATATATTCAACATAGAGATGAAATACAAAATAATAGAACAACTATAGTAAAGAAGTACAAACAACAACATAATAGTTTTTCTCACTAGGGACAAATGATTGCATACCTTGTTGTTTTCTTTTCTTTTATAAAAAATGTAAAAACATAGAAACAACACTGCCCTATTTTAGTAAAAGATCAATCATGCCATGAAATGTAGTGGTTTTTTTTTTTATAATTTTTTTTATTTCGGGTATTATATTTGATTCAAGTTTTTTAATTTGATTTTACAGGCACTTCTATAAGAGTGTCTCTCTTAAAAATTAAGAAGTCATTTCATGGCACTGATAATGTTTTGTATGATTGGATTAATGGTTCATCCAACAACCACTGCACTTGGCAGGGTGTTACATGCAACAATGTCACTGTAGTAAAATTGAAAGTTGGTCTTTTATTTTACCTATAACTATCTTGTAAACCTAGCATTCCTTGAATATGTTATATTGGGAATCAAGAATATTGTCATTGGGTACTTAAGTATTTTCTTCTACCAAGAGTTCTTTTAGTTATGATTCCATGGTTACTTCATATTTTCCTATTTTGTCCCTATTTTTGTTGTGTAGGAACCTTTCTAATTTGAACCTAGGTGGAGAAATTTCACCAATGATTGGCAATCAAAAGATTCTAGAATTAGTGTATGTAACTTCATAGGTTTAATATATTGATTTTAATCTTTGGAGATCTATCCATTTAAGATTATTACTATGGTTTGTCATGAGAGGTTAGAGGGACTTTATACATGTTGTTATTGTAGAAATATCACCCGTATGTTAAATTAGATCTCCCTAGGATATTCTTATTGATCTCGGATAGATAGTGGGGATAGATTTATAATGGTCTCCCTAGATGCAAGTAAATTATTTTCCTTTTAACCAAGAAGGGTGGTTGCCATACCTTTCAATTGATGGTTGTCTTCGTGTATCTGGCTGATGTAGCTCCTGTTATCTAGATCTAGCTCCTACAATATGCTTCTTACACACAAGGAGCCAAACAACTGCCAATCTACTATTCTTATAGTGTTATGAAAATAAAATCCACAAGATCTATCATGATCTATTAATCATGAGACCAAATATATATTATACAATTGAATCGAACAATGTATATAGGGGGGGAACCAAAGATCCATTAATGAAAATGAAAGAAATACATCAAGGCTATCATACATTTAAATGTATATGCATTCCCCTTTTGCTCCTTGCTCCTTGTTCGTCCTCAACTTCTTAATCAAACTAGGAAATCTGATTGTGGTTGTTGTGAATGGAGAAACACCCCTATAAATTAACAACATTAATTTGCAAATTATTCTTCCTCTTCTTGCTCAATATTTTCCTTCTTTATGTAGATCCTTGGGAGAGGCTTGGGAGAGCTTCTAGATCTTCTAGATATCAATGGAGACTCCTAGGCTCATGCCATGAAGATACAACTCATCCCTCGCTTACCTCTTTGTAACTTAGTGAATCTATAAGTTTGCAAAGGTCATTGTGGGTTACACCATAGCTAACCCGTGACTAGTCACTTGTTGTCCTATGTGTGACAAGTGATTGTCCCCAAAAATGACCAAAATCCTAAGCTACAGATGTGTATTGGCTTTCATCTTTTGCTAGATTCCCCTCTTTCCATATAGGGTGGAATTAAGGCTATAATAGATGCCTCCTGATGTGTGAGGTTAGGAAAGGAATGGATGGTCAAAACACATTACAGTAAAATAGTGTCCATGTGAGGTAGGATGAGGAGAGAGCAAAGGAGTTTTGGAGGTCAAAGAGTACCTACAATCAAACACCAAGGATAAATGTATATATAGACCATCCCCTAGGTAGACATACTCAGACTCCGAAAAGCATGGCCACCAAACAATACACTACGGATCCATGACATGAAATGCAATACCTTGGCCATGAAAGAATACAACGCCGATCCATTCCATCAATAAGAGCATAGCCATGATATTATACAATTTGGATCTATGTCATAAATATGATCATTTCCACCACCAAATACAATGTGGGTCTATATCGCATCATATACATCAAGAATGAAATAAGAACTAAGGAGAGTGCCCCCTAAGTCTTTAAAGTACTCATATACAAGTGATATACTCCATCGTTGTAACATCCCCAATTTAATCCCCAATTTAATTAATACTTATGTAGATATAGTGTGTGTGGCTACGACCAAAGAAATGTAATATGAGAATTATATTTCCTTGTTTTATTAATAAAATGTGATGCCAACTGCTAAGGGGAACATGGACAAGTGATGGGGGCTGAATTAATCCACAAGAGAGGGGAGTGTCTAGGATAATGGCCAATATGGGACCAAAGGAGAAATACCCATGTATATTAATTCAATCCATTTCCTAAATTTGCTATTATCTATATGAACCTTCAAATTTTTTATTGAGTATTCCCAAAGCCAACCATTGAATACATGTAAGAAGGTGGGTGTGAGTGTTCACATCCCAAAGTTATGGGGAACATGGGGGTTGAGTAAAATCAGTTTGGGGAAGAGTGTGAGTCAAGAAAGGAAATCCAAAGGGAGGAAATTTGTATGGGTTGGGGAAAAAAATTTTACACATTGATATTTTGTGCATGAGAATCAAGTAGAGAGAAAGAAAGAAAGCTTGGAGATGGTGCAGTCATGGAGGTTGAATTTTAGAGCAAGATGGAGTGTATTTGGAGTTTTTTGGAGCTGGAAACTGAAGAACCAAGTTGTCAGGCATGAAGAGTGAACTCTTGACTGAGTTACACTAAAACACCACGTGTTTTTTGTTGTTTTCTAGTAGTTTTCCTAGCAGCAGGTTCCCTTGAGTTCCCACTTGAGAGATTCTTAGCTACCTGTGCCAGAGAGACCCTGATAAATGAATGGGAATATTGAGGGGCTAATATCAGTGAAGGGGAACATTCCTTGGGTTGGGTAGGTCAAGAGGAAGAGAGTTGGTTGAAAATTAGGATAGTTGTAGGAAGATATCAGTGGGTTGTGAGTTTTTTTGTGTTGTGAGTGGACAGTGAGAGACCATCATCTTTTATGTATTACTAGACTCAACTTGGGGGTGACTGGCTATTGATATTTGGAACATTCATTCAATGGTTAGGTGGAACGTCTATCCCAAGCAGTTGGTTGCACCACATAATTAAAAGATACATGTTTTATCTTGTTGTTGTGTTATTTTTATGTGTATAATTGTTGTGTATGAACTTTGTGTATGAGATTGCTTATATGTTGTTGTGTTTGAGTTACTAGTTTCATTTCATGATCATTTTAGTATGTTTTAGATGCACATAAATAATGGTAACAATTAGCAATTAAATATGGTTGAAATTCATAGATGTAAGCTACAAGAAATCAATTAGTTGTAAAAAGAATTAAATTAGTTAACATAAATCTGACTTTTATGAGTATTCTACATTGTAATGTCCCTTGATTGGGATGGGGGGTGTTACATTATGGTATCATATCCTGTGGTTCAAACACTGGGCTTGGATGGGCTTGAATCAGATTGAATTGGTGAAATTCGTTGTTGCAAATTTTGTTTGTGACAGATTTGGGAAAAAATAGAGAATTTAGAGAGAAATCCCCAAATTCGTGGGAAAATATTAGTTTGAATGAATTCAAATGATTTAAGAAGGTTAATGGAGTAGAGTGGTAAAGTTTCATATCGAAATTTGACCCAAAATGGTCGAAAATCAAGTTTTACTAGCCACCTGTAGAGTTACAGGTAGGTTGGTGAATTGACGGCCGAGATCTCTTTTGATGTTAAGATTGACAAATGAGATTCACTATGATAAATTCCAAAATTTGTAATGTTTTAGTCATTTGAAAGGTTGATAAAATCAAAGGATAGGATTCATTTCAAGGGGTTTTGAAATATATTAGATCAATGGCTTAGATTTGTCAGGGGTTTTGGTCTAAAATTTCGAAACATGGAAATTCTCCAAGAGAAATTGTCGATGGTCGATGGTCAGGTCATCCAAAATGGCAAAGAGTTTGGTTCAGCTAAAGGAAATTGTTGAGCATCGATGGCCAACAATCAACATCGGTCGAATCTTGTGAATCATTTTCAATTGCCGACGGAAATCATCAATGGTTGATGGACCGGTGGTTGGGCATTGGTGAATTTGGTGAAGAGTTTTGAATCAAGCAAGAAACGACATTGATGATGGGCATGTCAATGAATGGATGTTAGGTGATTTGGAGAGGTGTTTGAGTCATCCAAGAAAATCAGTCGATGGACAATGAAGGAAATAGGGTGATGATGTGTCATGCCACATCAACATCCATGTGTCATGTCACGTCAGTAGTTGCCACATCAACCAAGATAAGTGGTTAATGGTCGGTGGTGAGGTCGGTTGATTTGGGGAAGTGTTTTCGAAAATTGTTAGGGAACGTCATTCGTTGATGGGTCGATGGTTAGGCATCAACTGAATTAATAAAGAGTTTTCATTCACCAACAAAGATCGTCGATGATCGATAGTCGAATCAACGAATTTAGAGTTGTGTACAAATCAGTTTTTGAGGAAATGGGTCAATGGCCTACGATCACGTCGACGAATCAGGAAAAGTGTGTTGCGTGCCCAAGGAAGCATGCCAGTCGTCGATGGTCGATGTAGCGTAGATCAATCGCTCAGATTCCATGTGATTTTAGATCAATGGTTCATATTTAAAGGGTTTTTACAATAATAAAATAGAAATTTTGATGTGAATTTTTGTGGATTTTGAAGGCCATTAACTTGTGGGGCATTTTTTAGGCCCTAAACGACATTTTTATCCAATCAAAACCCATGTGAACAGAGTGTATGAGTGTACCAAGGTACTTTTGGAGATACTTCACACACACCTAGGATTTATTTTTCCTAAGGTTTTCCTTATGATTATTATTCATTATTCAATCTCCTATAGTTTAGGGAGAATATTCCTATAGGAGAATATTCTCTTCATCTCACACTTCAGTTTGATCAATTGATTGGAGTCTAGATTCCACACTAGGATTATCACCTTGCAACATTGGGATCATCACCATATAATGTGCATTGTCCTTTGGATCATCACCATACTAGTGCATTACTCATGATTCCCTGATCTACTCCTCACTTCACTATGTTTCAGTTAGTTAACTGAAGATTGAAAGACTAGTTAACTCGGACTAGGTGGCAATTCACTCTCATAACTTCCTGAGAGACTAGACTAGGTGGAAGTTTACTCCCGTAACTGATGGTGTGTGTCCAGATCACTCTATACCACCACTATGGCACATTGGATTCTCCTCCAGTGTGCATTAGTTGATTTATACAGAGTATATCATGTGTAAATTATCATTCATTCATTTGGTTAATGATAATTATTCCATTATTTCTCTTATGCTTGTCTTTTCTCATATTTTCTCTGCAAATTGTGTATGCCATTTTCTAGATAGATATATTATGTGCAGGTCCAACACATTTACATGGTATCATAGCCAAAGGACTACTAGGGAAAAGACACAATAGATTATTTTTGCAGGTACCAAAGATTGAAGACAACGAAAAAATGGAATTTCCAAAATAATTCATTCTTACACCATACAATTTATTTGCATGGAAGGAGAAGATGACCATGCATCTTCGAGGAAGATGATTATACAGGTTAACCATGAACACAAAGACCGAACCCACATTAGCCATAGAAAAATCAAGGTATATAAATCGAATGGATGAAGCGTTTGAAACTATTTGCAGTCTCATTTCTCCTGAACTCATCTTTCACATATCCTCATGTAAAACCCCCAATGAAGCCTGGACCACCATGGAAGGTATTTTTTTCAAACAGGAGGAGATGAGGGGAAACATGCTCGAGGTGGAATTTCTCACTTTGGATCCAAAAACTTTCGAAAATCTCCAAGATTTCTTTACCAAATATAAGGATTTGTTGTTGCAAATCAAGGCTTGCAGGGTTGATAAATCTAAGGAGGAGAAACAAATGGTTCTTACCATTCTCTCCAAACTTGATCCAGAATAATCAATGTTTGTATCTACATTTCATTTAGTTAGGCTCACCTCTTGAGCCACCTGGAAAATTCCCTCTCTTGAGGCCTTTATCAAGTCTCTGACAGAAGAGCAGAACAAGCTCATCAATATGGGAAAATCAAAGGCCCAAAGGCGCATGTACTTACTGTGCAAGATGGTAGAAGTCATCAATATCATAAATCTAAAGAAAAAGATAAAAGGAAAGCACATGAAAATCCAAAGAAGGTAGGGTACTCAAAACCATTCAATGATGCTTCCAGATCCAAAGGTGGAAAGGGAAGAAAATGGGAGAAATGCACTTACTACCATAAAGGGTTCCATCCATAATATGCATGTATGAAGAAACAAATAGATCAAATGGGCCAAATAGTTCATCAAAACAACCTTGGATATTGCATCCCCGAGGTTTCCAAGAAGAAGAAGCCTGAAGATTAGAATCCCGAGAAAGGAAATTCTAGCCATGCTTTGATTACCATCAACTCCTCTCCCGATGCTTGGTTCATAGATTTAGGTGCATCACACCACATGGAAGCCACAAAATAAGTCTATTATTCATTGGATGCATGAAAATTTCCTCCTATTCTTATGGGGGACAACTCTCTAGTTGAGGTCCTTGACAAAGGAAGAATTGAACTCCCAAACAGAAGCTTCAAGAATGTCCTACACATTCCCAAAATTTTCGTCAATCTTCTCTCCATGTATCATATGAAAAACTCTGGCACCAGAAAGAGAGTCATATTCACAACTAATGCAATGGATATCTGTGACATGAAAATCAATTCTAGAGTTGCTACTGATGAGATAAATCATCAATCTAGACTCTACATATTTTATGAATTTATTGAACCAGATTCTGCATTACTGCTTACCCATTCTTATGAAAGAAATAGGATATGGCATGAAAGGTTAATACATTTAAATTGCATATGTATGCAACAACTTAAAAAGAATGGAATGATTGATGGTCTACTTGACATCCACTTCTCGAAAGGAATTTGTGAGGGATGTGTTCTTGGAAAAAACCCTCAAGAGAAATTCGACAAAAGAAAGACTCAGAAGGATTCCTTTCCTTTAGATATGATCCATAGTGACCCCATGGGCCATTTTCCACATCCATAAATTAGTAAATCAAGGTATGTGCTCATTTTTGTTTATGATTTCTCATGCTTCACATGGATTTTATTTCTCATGCAAAAATCATAGGTATTTCAACACCTCAAAGATTTCAAATCCCTTATTGAGACACAGTCAGGAAAGAAAATCAAAGTCTTCTGAATAGATAGCAGGGGATAGTATGTCAACCATGAGATACATAATCTTTTTCATGAGGTCGAGATTCAGTTGCAGAACTATTGGCCCTCGACCAAGTTTTTAGGAATACTTGGTCATAGTTGACCATTTGGTACTTCGACTACCTATCGAAGACGACACACATGGCGAAGCGGAGATCACGGGATCTCGCCACCTTTTGTGGAACCTTTTTGGGTTTTTTGGTAATATTGTAACGGGAAAGGGATGTCAGCCCTTGTTTAGGCCTTTTTCTATGTATAAATAGAGGTCTAGGCCATGTAAGAAATGAGGCCATGTCTAGTTGATGGTTTAGTGCATAATTTGGATCTATGTGATCAGAAGTTTGTGTGACTGTAAGAGCTCTGTACATGCTATAATAAGTGTTGAGTGCACAGAGCGTGAGAAGGCTTAGTGCTTGGATCTACCTGGGGAAAGAGGATCTAGTGAGCTGCACAGATCTCTTGTCCTATGTGGAGTAAGGGTCATTGAAGCTCCATGTTGTAACTTCTTGACCGAGATAATATAAAGAAGACTTTGTGGACATAGCCCCAGGGTGGGGGTGAACCAAGGTAACTCTATGTACTATGTTGATGTGTTTGTCTCTCTCTTGCTAAGTGCTCTGATATGTTTAGATAGATTTATTGATGCTTTGTGCTTATGAGATATGAATGCATGATAGATATGATACATAAGATGCTAAGTGGTTAATCTATTGAGTATAACCTGTTTACCATTGCTAAGTGCTAGATCTCAGTAATTGTTGGGTTTTCTATGTGCTTTCTGCGAAGTGTATTAATGAATGTATGTTAGGAAATAACTGATGCTAAGTGCGTTGTAAGAAAGATAATCACAAATCTGTGTCCCATCTAAGGTTGCAGACACCTGAGTCCTTCAACCACCCTTGCCTCTACCTCAGGTGAGACTTCATCTGCTTCACAGGTGTTGCTGAAAGGGCTGGTAGTTAGGTCTTTGTTGGTGCGCTCTTGAGCGTTGAACCCTGAGTCTGCCCCTGTGCCAACAAATGGTTTCATTGTCGGGACCTAGAACTGTGATTGCTGGGAACTAAAGAAGAAGAAGCTTTGTGCAAAATAAGCTCTGTGCATAGATCTGTTGCCTTAGTGCGCAACGTTTTGTTTGAACTGTGAAGCTTTGTGCCAAGAAAGAAAGGTCAGATATGAAGAAGAGAGGTCAGATCTGAAGAAAAAGAAGTCAGATCTGCGAAGAGAGAGGTAAGATCTGTAAACTTTGTGCTTTGATAAAGGTAAGAATAGTTAAAAGTATTAGATCTGGAAGCTTTGTGCTCTGTAGAAGTAAGATAAGTGAAATTGTTTTGTTTATAAATCATAGATCTAGGTATGTTTGATAGATTCTATCCTATCTTTAAAACTAGGACATTAATAGATGAAAGAAATTTTGATATGAATAGATCTAATAAGTATAGTGATAGATACGTTATACCTATGCATAGAAAGAATTTTGGGACTAACCAATGGATGCGGGATCCTAGAAAGAAATTTTTGCAGTCTAACCATTATGATCCTAGCATAGAGTACCTGAAAAGTTGGGGATCATTGAAGAGAAAGAGAGGATTAACTCTTTGTTACAATTGCAAAAGGCCCAAACATCTTGCTAAGGAATTCCCTGGGCGAAGACCCAGTTGTCTTTGTTGTAAGGCTATGGACCATGAAGTATTGGATTTCCCTAGAATGATTGCTAGGCTTGAAAAGATGAATATAGAGCAAGCAAGAGATCAAGAGACCAAGATTATAGCAGAAACCCAGAAAGAATCAGAAAAGATATTGCTACAGATGAGAGATACCTTGAATGACCATCGACATGTTAGGCTATCAGAGATCTTCAAGAAGAAAGAACAGATCAAAATGAGAATAGGAGACTTCAACATTGACTGTGTTTTGGATGAAGAAACATAGGTGAACATTATGACAGAAGGAACCTGGAAAGCTATCGGAAGACCTAACATGACCCCTTCATTAGGAGGAATAGGGTTATTCATAGGAAAGTTGGTAAACCTATGTGGAAATCTCACTCAGATATCTATGAATGCTCATGGAGCTTCAACAAAAGAAAATTTTGAGATTGTTAAGTTCATGGAGGACAGCACCTCGTTTACTATGCTACTTGGTAAACCTTGGATTGAGAAAGATCAAGACAGAAAATAGGAAGCATAAAAGGACCTAGAACAACAGAGACAAGAGTTAAGAGACTTCTTGACTAGAAGGATCGCGCGGTTGATTGAAGAATGGGAGAATAGATCAAGGGTTCTTGACCCCAAGAACTTGGATGACGAAGTTGACAGAACGCTAGAAGAACCACAGAGGACCAAAAAATATGTTGGAAAAGTAATACCCGTGGATATGAAGAAAGAATCTTAGCACTGCGAAGTTACCATGCCAAGAGAAGAAAAGAATCATAATGAAAAAAGGATGACCGAGATGAAGCTCACTAGGAAGAAGGCTAGAAAACTCATGAAGAAGAAAGCGAAGTTGGAGAAATTACAGAACGTTCCAGAAGAAACCCCGCAGAAGGAAAACATGTAGAATTTGAACTTCGCTAGGATAGAACAACAGTGACATATGGAACTTCACCATGTCGAAGTAATATAACCGTTAGAAGACAATATACCCATTCCGTTGATGGCCCGAACGGCTCGAAAGAAAGTTATGACCTGTTACCTGACCATTAGACTACACCATAACGGACAGATCAAGAGTTAATGGACCCTCCTATTCGTTGCAAGCAGTCTGTTACAACTTTACTTACTTATTCCATCATGCCATGCTCGGAAGACACTTTTGCCAATTGAGATCTTGAGCTCATAGAATACTCGCATTGTGGAATAGTGACTACCCCACCTTGATCTCTACTCGATTACGGTACCTTCATCCCCTTGACAACCTGAGAGAGTGATCCTGAGCTTACATGTCCGACGAGATTAGCACAGCAGAAGAATCGGTGAGAGAAGTACTTGCTAGCTTAAAAACTGAAAGAGTTATGTCAGAAAGAGGAATGTCCACCGAAGTCCAAGCCTCGTCATTAAGAGGAGTAGCAGCTTCTCCATCCACTGCTCGAGCTAGACCATCCTGATAGACCGCTAAGAAACGTACTAAACATAGAGATGACATCACGAACGCCAAACTGATCCCAAGCATCTTTCCCTCTTACATACCTCCTCTGAAAGGTGAAATCAACCGTGACAGTGTGCCCTGAGATTACAACTATCCTATGATCACTGCGTACCTACCGAAGGGTGTGCGCGCAATTTGCACTGAGCAGACCAAGCTCACAGCATTAAAAGTTTGCGACTTCAACCTTGGTGATCGAAAATCCTACAGTATGCTTGCCCCGCACAAGTATCTGACAATGACAAAGGGGAAGAATTCCAAGATCATCCCTCAACAATGGACGATGAACCTCGCGCAGTCCACCTTACTTAATGTAAAGAATATTCCACACTTTGGCAGGCACCAGGAGGTCAATGCTTGTGTAAAATTGCTACTGGTGAGCTACCATGGGGGATATCTCTAGTTGAACCGACGTATAACGATTGATCCGGCACTAATCAATCATATCACCGGGTTGAGCATGCAGGGCCCTGGCCCGCAAGACTATTACCCTAGAAAGACCACAGATCCCTCTATTTCACGGAAGATTAAAGAGGCCTATGGAAATGTTGAAAAAGGTGTGTGAGGTTACAAGGTAACCTCTATTGAGAGTGTCACAGTACACCTCACTTGTTAGATGATCGCAGGAAAGTTAGTCCACAAGAACAGATCGACGCAAGTATCTGGGTTTGTCATTGATCTCATGGGAAAATGCATAGAAGGATTCCAAATGAACTGGTCGAAGTACTTAGCAGATCAACTCAAATTGGATTGCAGAGAAGCGCAAGACCAAGGATATGAGTTCCACTTCAGCTGGCTTCTCATCCTGATCACCTTCATAGCATGGGAGATGCCATAGGATGTCGTTTTTCCTGAAACTCTACCGTTTGAACCATTGGATGCAAAGTTCAGTACATTATGGTACACAAAATATATGAACAGGCAGTGGCAGTCAAATACCCTCTTTCACAGATACTACATCCAGTTGAAGACTATAATACAAGCCACACCTCCCATTACTCCGAACACACTCCACAGATTCAGACCCTTAATGAAGTTCAGCGCGGACCGCCACTTCATATACCTAACTCCACACACTGATGAGCACTAGGAACAGCTGCAGTCCTATTATAAACTGATAGAAGAAGACCTTGAAGAGATCACCAAGGAATGGTTGGCGAACCTCCTCGTTGCAGCAGATCCAGTGGATATTTCAGATTCCAGCAACCCAGAAGCTACACAGGACACACCTGGGCCCAATAAGGCACAGAAGACAAAGAAGACAAAGGAGATGAAGAAAACTAAAGAGGTTCAAGATGTGGATAGTCACTCTGTAAGGACATCTTCTATCACACCAGATGAAGAAGGTAATGACGAAGACCTAGAAGAAGTTGAACAACAACCAGAAGATGAAGTCGAAGTTCTAAAGAAAAGAAAAGGGTCACCTTCAAAGTCTTCCATTAAGAAGGAAGCCAAAGCAGCCGTGACCAAGATGAAGACCACGCTCAATCTAGATGACTTCATCCTTCTTCTCATGACTTTGAATGAGGCTATAGAAGAGATCATAGAAAAGCAGAAAGCCAAGCAATAGACGATGTATGACAGAATTGAAGTCAAGCTCCAAGGAGTACAACGAGCCTTCCAGTCTAACCGTGTAGTCTCCACTGTGCCTATGCCAGAAGGAAAACCNTGATAAAGAACGTGCAAATATCCAAAAGGAGAAGGAGCAACTTATCGTGAAGCAAATCGGGATTGAATAAGTTGTCAACAGATCATTTTTCTCTGTGACTGACTTAGAACAGAAGGAAAAAGAACCGATAGAACGCCAAGTAATGAAGCTTGTTGAAGTCATTCAACAACTTCAACAAAGAGTAGTAGAACTAGAGCTTCAAGCTATACCGAGTACTCCACAAGAATAATGTGACCAATGAGAAGTGAATGCCCAAAGTACAGTACAAAGGATTACGACACTCACTGAAGAATGTAAGCAATTAAGTAGTAGAATTGCACAGATACATGAGAACCTATCCGAGAACCTTGAATTGCATAAATTGGAGTCACAACTCTAGGAGGTGAAGTACCAAGCTGAGAAGTTACCGGTACAACTGAAGGCCCTACCACTCATAGAGAAAATGAAGAGGTCCCACGAACAACGCATTGTGCAATAGCAGATTCATATGATCCAGAGTAAGGTCATGGAAGTGACACGGCAACTTCAAACTTTGCAGGATAGGGCATGTCAACTATTCCTAGAGATTGAGAGCCAAAGGATAGAACTGGAACAGGTCATGAACACAACAGAGCAACGCTTAGAAGGACCAGTTAGTAACACACTCATTCAGGAGTTTGATGAGCAAGAAGTAGTAGTGAAGAAACAGGTCGAAGCAGCTCGAGCGAAGCTCGAGGCCTTCGAGGAAGAGTTACCTAGAGAAGAGTGACTTGGGACAAGTCACATGTGAGTGTTGGGGGCCTGTTGGCCCTCGACCAAGTTTTTAGGAATACTTCAACTGCCTATCGAAGACAGAGCACATGGCGAAGCAGAGATCATGGGATCTCGCCACCTTTTGTGGAACCTTTTTGGGTTTTTTGGGAATATTGTAACAAGAAAGGGATGTCGGCCCTTGTTTAGGCCTTTTTCTATGTATAAATAGAGGTCTAGTCCATGTAAGAAAGGAGGCCCTGTCTAATCAATGGCTTAGTGCATAAGTTGGATCTATGTGATCAGAAATCTGTGTGACTGTAAGAGCTCTGTGCATGCTGTAATAAGTGTTGAGTGCACAGAGTGTGAGAAGGCTTATTGGTTGGATCTATCCGGGGAAATAGGATCTAGCGAGCTATGCAGATCTCTTGTCCTATGTGGAGTAAGGCTCATTGAAGCTCCGTGCTATAACTGCTTGACCACGATAATATAAAGAAGACTTTGTGGACGTAGCCCTAGGGTGGGCGTGAACCACAGTAACTCTATGTACAATGCTGATGTGTTTGTCTCTCTCTTGCTAAGTGCTCTGATATGTTTATATAGATTTATTGATGCTTTGTGCTTATGAGATATGAATGCATGCTAGATAAGATGCTAAGTGCTTAATCTATTGAGTATTGCATGTTTATCATTGCTAAGTGCTAGATATGAGTAATTACTGCGATGCTCTGTGATTTCTACGAAGTGTATTAATGAATGTATGTTAGGAAATAACTGATGTTAAGTGCTTTTTAAGCAAGATAATCACAGATCTGTGTCCCAACTAAGGTTGCAGACACCTGAGTCCTGCAACCACCCATGCCTCTACCTCAGGTGAGACTTCATTTACTTTGTAGGTGTTGCCGAAAGGGCCAGTAGTTAGGGATTTGTTGGTGTGCTCTTGAGCGTTGAACCCTATGTCTGCCCCTATGCCAACAAGCACACAATTCCTTATACTCTGTACCAAAACAGATTTATTGAGTGGAAAACAGATCTCTAAAAGAGATGGCATCTTGCATGCTACATGCAAAGTCACTTCCACATATTATGGGTTGAATCATTTAATTTTTCAACCTACATTCAAAATAGATCTCCCCATAGATCTGTTAAGGATAATATCCCCTATGAGGCTTGGAGCGACCTCAAACTGGAAGTGACCCACTTCCATATTTTCAGTTCACGTGCATGGGCCAGGATTCCCTATGAGAAGAGGAAGGCACTTTATACATAGAGAACATAGTGTATATTTGTTGTATACCCCAATGGTGTGAATGGTTAGAAACTCATTGATATTTCCTCGGACCAACTCATCATTGAGGGAAGTGTCCAATTTGAGGAAAGTGTCTCACGTGTACCTCAACAGCCGCATGCAGACACTTTTTTTCTTCCACCTGTCAGAGATGATGAGAATGCACATGGCAACTCTTCTCCAGATGACAGTTTTGATCCAGGGGATTCATATGATACATATATAGAATCAGTGCATGCATATGCAGATGTAGAGCCAAAGTTGAGGCCCAAGTGGGCCAAGAATACTCTTCAGGATGTTGGAGATCTTGTTAGGGATCCAATTGATACTAGGAGGACCCAATGTTATTTCGATGAGCCTCCTCTTACACTCACTTCCACTGAAATGATGCCACTCAAGAATATTTTCTTGGTTCAGTCTTCATATCCACAATCATATGGCGAGGCTACTAGAAATCCCTTTTGGTAATCCTCCATGCAGGAGGAGTACAACTCTCTCCTCGAGAACCATATTTGGGATATGGTTCCCCTTCCTTCAGGAAGGAAACTTGTCAGGTGTATATGGGTCTACAAGACCAAGAGCGCATTGGATGGATAGGGTAGAAGATACAAAGCCAGGCTAGTTGCTAAAGGCTTTCAACAGGTTCATGGAATTGACTATGATGAGACTTCCGCTCCAGTAGAAAATATGGATTCCATACGTTTAACACTTTTCATTACGACAACCAAGGGATGGGAATTCCATCAGATCGACCTGAATAATGAATTTATTCACAATGATCTCTCTAAGGAGATCTATATGGAGTAGCCCCGGGGATTTGTACAGGATTCATATTTGTTGTATCAACTGAAGAAGTCTCTTTATGGCCTCAAGCAGGCCCCGAGAGAATGGTATGCCAAGATGGACTCCTACCTGCTGTCATAGAACTTTGTATGGTGTAATTTAGACTTGAATGTTTGCATGCTCATGACAGTTGATTCAGTTCTACTCCTAGTTTTGTATGTTGATGATTTGTTGATCACCAGTTGCTCAACTTCAATGATTGTTGCAATCAAGAGAATTCGGCATGACATGTTCTTGATGATGGACATGGGTCTGCTACATTTCTTACTTTTCCTCGAGATCAGTTAGGATGCATCAGGCATCAAAATGTCTCAGGCCAAGTATGCACAAGATCTCCTTGAGATATTTCACATGACAAACTGTAATTCTTCCCCGAATCCTTTCATATCAGGAGTCATACTTGAGGATGGAGGGGACACTCCACTGATTGAAAACACACTGTACATAAATCTAGTGGGGATCTTTTTGTGTCTCACACACTCCATACTAGACCTCTCCTATGCAGTTGGATCAGTCTCCAAGTTCATGCAGGAGTTGCATGAGCTACATTGGAAGGATGCAAAGTGTATCCTTCAATACATTCATGGCACCAACACCTTTGGGATTCAATATGCAGCAGACTCTACATTGGACCTCTTCAGGTTCACTGATTCTGACTAGGTTGGTGATAGTATTTATCGCAAGCCCACATCTGGTTACTCACTTAGTCTTGGTTTCGATCCTATATGTTGGTTGAGCAAGAAGCAGGCTACTATTTCTCTATATTCAGTCGAGGCAGAGTACAAAGGGGTAGTTAACATAACCATTCAAGCTATGTGGCTACAATATTTTCTCACTAAGTTGGGAATTCAATTTCATCAGTCGATCATCATCTGGTGTGAAAACCAGACCACTCTGAAGTTCTACAGAGATCCAGATCAGAGGTTGCGGATGAAGCACATTGAGATCCACATGCACTAAATCCAAGACTTAGTACACGAGGGGATCAATGGCCTGTAGTTTTTTCCTTCAACAAAATAGACTGTAGACATCTTCACCAATACCTTCACTTAGCAAAAGTTCTATTCTCTGTGCAGTTGTCTTGGAGTGAAGGACATAGTTTCCTAGCAACTGTCAGTTCTTCTTTTTACATACATTGTACTTTGAGGGGGGTGTTTTCCCATGAGGTTTTCCCTCTTTCCTCATTTATTTTAGTGTATATTTTATATTTGGGTACCTAACATGGCCTCATTGCCAGAACCCATTCTTTATTTTCACCATAGTGATGTTCAAGGGGGTGTTGGAGATACTTCACACACACCTAGGATATCTTTTTCCTAAGGTTTTCCCTATGTTTATTAGTCATTATTTAGTATTCTATAGTTTTGGGAGAATATTTTCTTCAGTTCACGCTTTAGTTTGATCAGTTGAGTGGAATCTTGATGCCACATTGGGATTATCACCATGCAACATTGGGATCATCACCAACTAATGTGTATTGTCCTTAGGATCATCACCAGAATAACGCATTACTCATGATTCCCTGATCTCCTCCTCACTACACTCAATTTTAGTCAGCTAACTAAAGACTGAGAGACCATTTAACTCAGACTAGGTGGCATTTCACTCCCGTAACTACCTGAGAGACTAGAATAGGTGGAAATTTACTACCGTAACTGTTGGTGTGTGCCCATATCACTCTAGAACACCACTATGGTGCATTGGCTTCTCCTCCAGTGTGCATTGTTTGAGTTATACATAGTATATCATGTGTAAATTATCATTCATTCATTTGGTTAATGAGATTCCTCCATTCTTTCTCTCCTGCTTCTCTTTTCTCATATTTTCTATGAAAATTGTGTATGGCATTAGCTAGCTAGATCTATTCTATATAGGTTCAAAAAAATTGTAGGTACACTTTGTATCTACAACCCAAACAAAAGAACTCAAAGAGACTTATTCAATGTGCTAAATGTCCTAGCTCACCATCCTATATGTACATTTACATTTACATTTACAAATGTGGTTTGGCCTAGGGGTATTACATTACCCTCCCCCTTATCTATGAACTATCCTTAGTGCATTATTTACACATGTATAGTCAAAATATTCAAAAATATGTGGGTACTCTTCCCGCATGGCATCTATTGATTTTTCAATAAGCTAGGTTAAGCATGAAGTTCATTCCATTTTAGCATTTAACTTAACCATAGACAATAATGTTGCAGCAACCAAGATCACAAGAATAAACACCATGCACAAGAACACAAGAAGTATTATGGGAAACCCTTCTCAACAAGGGAAGAAAACCCAACCAAATCCTTTGCTATATTCTTTAAAAGAAAGACCTTCACCACCAAGAAAGACCTAGCACACAAGAGGGTTCTCAAACCCTAGAAGACTAGCGCCCAAGAGAGGTGGGCACTTTTCCCAAGAGGATGTACTTTCTGAAATTTCCAAACTCACTTGAAATATGTGATTTGACAATGGAGAATCTACCTTTACTTATACTAAACTGAACCTGTCAACAAAGGTGTCTATTGGCACAACAGGGCCGACCTCACTAGCTTATAATATAATTAATATTAACTAGATTAATTATCTTGTACATTTATTACTAATCACATTAAGGCGGGACCAACCTGTACCCTTTTCATTACAATTAAGGTTACAGGAGGGTCTAACTCTTGAACAATATAGCAAGGGATTTGATACACCCACTAGTGCTCATCCACTAGGGGCACATCCATAAGGATGTCCATATCTTTGGCTCACTACATTACATAGAATAACCATATCTTCACATGTTCACATGTGCTCGTCCACAGGAACGTCCACTCTACAGATCTTCTTTCCCACTGCCTCACACAGGAAAATCATCTGGAGTTTCTCATAAAATCTATTTCTCAGAGGAGGCTAATACATCATCTTCATTTCTGTTCACATGACGATGCACCCAGCACTTTGGGATTTCACATGTTCACCTTGTGCTTAGCCACATGCATGTCTAACTCAACAGATCGCCTTTCCCACTGGACAATCATCTGGAGTTCTTCTCAACTCTCTGAATGGAGAAGGTCATCTCTACATTCCAGCTCTATCTCAGGTAGGAACCACGTACCCTTCTTAGGGTCTTTCTCTCAGGTTTGTAAGCTGGAGAAATACTCACATAGTTGCAATGATCCACATCTCATAGGTTTGTAAGCTGAAGAATGTCTCACATAGATGCAATCATCAACTCTCCCTCTCAGCTAGGGAGGAATTCTTCATCATGCCAAGTCTCACACAGATGTATTCTAAATTTTTATTGGTTGGAGTCATCAATACTCCCTCTCAACAAGGAAGTCATTCTTCACTAATTTAGTTTGGTGAAGATGTCTACAATTTTCTCACGTGTAGGAAGGTACTGCATGTGTAATATTTTCCTCTGCATCATATCTCTGATATAAGAATATTTCATCTCATCATGTTTTGATCCTTCAGGAAACACTAGGTTCTCAAGGATCTTTATTCACGGCTCTTGGTTATCATCATAGGATCCATATCATGGTCAAGTAAATCTGTTAGAAGCTTGTGAAGCCACATTGCTTTGCACACTCACTGCTATATATTTTTTCTCTCTGGTAATCAAGGTCACAAAGTTTTGTTTCCTGCTGCATTAGGAAACCATGGAAAACTTTACGATAGGACATCAACCAAATGTGATTTTTTGGTCCACTGTATTTTCTGCTCAATCTGAATCGGCATAATCTGCAAACTCAAGTTCACACTGGAGGCATATCTCAGGCCATATCCAAGTTTGCCTTGTATATATCTCAATACATGTTTTGATGTTGTCCAGTGAGTATGTCTCGGTTGACTCATGAAGTGACTAAGCACACTTACTGCATGGAATTAATCAAGTCTGGTGTTAACCATATACATCAATGATCCAATAAGCTATGGATCAGTCTCGTCTGAATCATCATAAATCATTTTCTTTAAATCAATCATGGTGGATTTTGCATTCTTATCATACTAAACTTCTTTAATATTTTCACTGTATATTTTCCTTGACTCAAGAAAATCTCATCGGTCCTCTGTCATACTTCTTGTCCCAAGAAGTAGTGCATTATACTCAAATTCTTCATCTCAAATTCAGAAGTCAAGGATTATTTGTATCTAATAACAAGACCTTATGAATAAGTCATCAAAATCAAGCTCTCATCACCAACATTGTAATAATATAGGTTTGGATCAACAACACTTTTGATGAAATCCAAACTCATCAAGAATCTATCTATATGATATAGTTTCCAACTCATGGATGGTAGTATGGATGGAAGTGTATAGGGTTTTTTAGATCAAGTGTCTCATCATAGACAAATCCCTCTATTTGTGAGAAACTTCTGGCTATAGATATTGTTTTTTATTTCTCGACACTTCCATCAGCAGCATGCTTGATCTTATAGATCCACTTGGAAGTTACCACAGACTTCCCTTCTGGTCCCTGAATAATATCTTATACATCATTATTTAAGATATATTGGTATTATTATGTTATGGCATCTTGTCATACTTTTTCTCCTGCTGCTTCTCTAAGACAAGGAGGCTCAACATTAATGAAGTGGCTCATGACTGAAGGATAGCTCGAAAATCTCTTTTTATTTCTTAGGATGTGCCTTGAGAGGCTTGTATGTTTCTCTGCCTCTTGTAGAGTGAGTCTAGGTAGGCCTTTTATGCCCTATTGCAATATCTCTGAACATATCCACTGGAGAAACTGGATCAACTGTAATAATGTTTGTCTCCCTCTGAACTACTGAAGGGGGAGAAGGTATTGTCTCACTGTTAATCTCCATCTAATATTCTATGGGTATTTGAAATACTATCTCTTCTTCAAGGACAACGTCTATGCTTGTCTCAATCTGTCTCTGACCAGGGATGTTGATCTAGAATTTCTTTGAAGATTCATTGTATCCTTTCTTCATAAAGGATCTAGCTTGGCATTCTTCTCTTTGGGTACATGAAAAATACACTGGGCACCCAAATAAATTGAAGTGTTCAATCTCAGGCTTCATTCAGGTGAATACTTCTTCGGGAGTTATGTTTTTCAAAGTCTGGTGAAGACTCTTGTTCTGAAAATCTACTCTGTCATGCATGCTTCTGCCCATCGAATCATAGAAGGATTCTGATCATGCATTATTGCATTGGTTTCCTCAATGATAGTTCTATTCTTCTTCTTTCTTTAAATAGTTTTTAATCCCTCTGATTCAAGTGGCTCCCTTTGAAGGATAAACATCTTCCTTTGTTGTTAACCTATCTGGAGAAAGTAAACAAGAGGAACCAAAACAAGAATATCTCCTAAATGAGAATAATGAGTACATCTCTAGAATCAAAATAAATTAAGGATTGTTGTCACAGCTACAACACCTAATTGTAATGTAGAAAACTTTGGAAATATAGGTTAGAGGAATGAAAAATACAACAATCAAACCTGGGGTCTTCACTTCTAGTGTGTTGTTCTTCTGAATGCACTGAGATCCTTCTGGATCCATGACTTTAGAAAGAAAGGTCCTTCCTCCTGCAATTTTTCTCATGATAATTATACAAATAATACATCTAAAAATGCATACCTGAGGGTGTTGATATGGTTTCTCCAATGGCACCTAGTTGATCTCTGTCCTCTGACATTTTCATGAAGAAGGTATTCATAGTGTCACACTTTTGTATTACCCACAATAAGCCTTCCTCTGAAGTCTTGTCTTCTAGGAACATGAATTTTCTTGATCCATCAAGATTATCTCCCATCATAGTTCTTGTTCATCATAATTTTAGATTCTTCACAAACCCTTGTCAACTGGGCTAGAAAACCTAATGGCTAGGCTAGGCTAGCACTTTTAGGTTTCATTGAACTTATGACTGCCAACAATAAGCCTTTGAAATTTAGGAGAACACTGGTGAGCTGAAGAGCTCCTTCAATGAGTTGCAGAAACCCTAATTCTGAAATTTTTGCAGAAATTAGTGAAACCCTAGAAACCCTAGGACAAAAAGTCAAAATGCTCAAAAATGAAATCTGAAGAATTTTGGAGGTGCACTGAAGGATTTTGTACACTCCTATTCAATTTTTATCCCCAACATCCAAGTGAAAAGTGTTGAAAACCTTCAGAACAGCAGGTCGTACGGATTTCCTGGGAACCCTAGGAGGGTCGTATAGTTTTCTACAGAAGAGAGAGAGGATGGATGAAAGTTGTTTATGAAATGGTTTCTGCAAGACCTATACTCTAATACCATGTTGATTTTTCAATACTCTAGGTTAAGGATGAAGTTCATTCCATTTTATCATTTAACTTAACCATAGACGATAATGTTGCAGCAACCAAGATCACAAGAAGAAACACCATGCACAAGAGCACAAGAAGTATCCTGTGAAACCCTTCTCAACAAGGGAAGAAAACCCAGCCAAATCCTTTGCTATATTCTTTAAAAAAAAGACCTTCACCACCAAGAAAGACCTAGCACACAAGAGGGTGCTCAAACCCTATAAGACTAGTTCCCAAGAGAGGTATGCACTTTTCCCAAGAGGATTTACTTGCTAAAATTTCCAAACTCACTTGAAATATGTGATTCCACAATGGAGAATATACCTTTACTTATACTAAACTGAACCTGTCAACATAAGTGTATATTGGCACAACATGGCCGACCTCACTAGCTTATAATATAATTAATATTAATTAGATTAATTATCTTTTACATTTATTACTAATCACATTAAGGCGGGGTTGACTTATACCCTTTACATTATAATTAGGGTTATAGGTCTGACTCTTGAACAATATAGCAAGAGATCTTATACACCCACTAGTGCTCATCCACTACGGGAACATCCATAGGGATGTCCATATCTTTGGCTCACTGCATTACACATAATAACTAAATCTTCACACGTTCACCTATGCTCATCCATGGGCATGTCCACTCTATAGATCTTCTTTACCACTGCCTCACACAGGAGAATCATCTAGAGTTTCTCATCAAATCTGTTGCTCAGAGGAGGCTAATACATCATCTTCATTTCTGTTCACATGAAAATGCACCCAACACTTTGGGATTTCACATGTTCACCTTATGCTCAGCCACAGGCACACCTAACTCAACAGATCACCTTTCCCACTGGATAATCATCTTGAGTTCTTCTCAACTCTCTGAATGGAGGAGTTCATCTCTACGTTCCATCTCTGTCTCAGGTAGGAACCATGTACCCTTATTAGGGGCTTTCTCTCAAGTTTGTAAGTTGGAGAAAGACTCACATAGCTACAATGATCCACATCTCACAGGTTTGTGAGCTGGAGAATGTATCACATAGCTGCAATCATCAACATTATCTTCATGTTCCCATGTTACATCTTGAGGACTGTAACAAGTCCACTGAACCTTTACTATCATGATTTCTTGATTCTGGAGAAACTTGACCTTCCAATCCAATATCCACATTGGTTGTACTCGGAAGTCTCCTTCTTGCTCCACTTGAATCACATTCCAATCAATTACATGATTAGCATTAGGTACACACTTTTCAAGAAAAGATACATGGAATACATTATGAACTCACATGGATGCAGGTAGTTCAATCAGGTATGCAATAGGAGCAATATTTTCTAGAATATCAAATGGCCCACAATAATGTGCTTCTAGTTTTTAACAGTTCCCCAATTTCAAGGAACTTCTCTTTGCCTTTACTTTCAAGAACACATGGTCACCCACTTTAAACTCTCTCTGAGTTATGCCCTTATCTACATATATTTTCTACCTATCTTGGGAAGCTTTTGAATTCTTATTTATCTTCACCATTTGTTCTTCCATTTACCTAAGTAACTTTGTCCCAACCACTGCATTGTATGTTGGGTTGTCCCATTTCACTGGTGTTTTTCACTTTCTGCCATATAGTGCCTCAAATGGGCTCATCTTTAAAGATTCGTGATACCCAGTATTATAAGAAAATTCTACTAAGTCCAAATAATATTCCCATTTATGGTTTATCAATCACATACATCCTCAGCATATCTTCAATCACCTAATTGACTCTTTCTCCTTTCCCATTTGACTCTAGATGATATGTTTTTCTAAAGTTCAGATTTTTCCCAAATCCTTTGAATAATACCTTCCATAACTTTGATGTAAATTTGGGATCGCTATCAGACACATTTCCTTAGGCACACCATGTAGCCTAACAATTTCCCTCATATAAATATCTTCTATGTTGGTTTCCTTGTGATTTAGATTCACTAGAATAAAATGGGCAACTTTAGTAAGCTTATCCACCACCACCATGATGGAATCATGTTTCTTGGTTGCTCTGGTCAACTCATTGATGAAATCAATTGTCACTACTTCCCATTTTCACTTAGGAATGGGAAATGGTTGTAGTAAACCACCTGGGTATCTTTTCTCATCCTTTAACTTCTGACATTCAAGACATATAGCTATGTAATCAACCACCTCTTTATGCATGTTAGGAAAAAAATATTGGCTCTTTACAACTGCAATAGTTTTCTAGTAAATTGGGTGCCCAGCATAAGGAACATTATGCATTTATTTTAACATAATATTTTCAACTCCTGTGAATTAGGACCATAAATGTTTCCCCTGTACAAGATAATTTCATCCTCTTTTATCCCATAGTATTCAATTTTCTGTTGCAAATTACCCTGTTCTAATTTTTCCTTTATCTTCATATAATGTTGATATGATTTTGCAACCTCTAAAATTATATCCTTCAAATCATATTTATACATGATAATGGTTGTAGTGTGAATCTCATGCACTCTCCTATTGAGTGCACCTGTAATACCCCCAAGTTGAATCCCAATTGTAAATGTAAATGTGTTTATATGTTGGTGATCTAGGATATTATATGCCAGAGTGACTATGTGATTCTTAGGACGAAGAGCGTAGATGCTAAAAGGCTAGTGAGCATATAATTGTAATATGTTGTAACTCATATTATCAATAAAATACACCATTGTTGCAGACCAAGCCAGAAAAAAGAGTATTGGGGGATAAACTCCACTAGAAAGGGAAAAGGGGGGCTAAGAATCTAGAAAATGGGATAAGATAATGGGGTTTAATAAAAAAGGAATACTATATTAATATTCCTAAAATACTAAAATCCAAAGATATGGATATAAAATATATCCTAAGTTCTAAAGTGGGGAAATGTACCCATGTGGGCCCAAGCTAGTTCCCAACATGTCAAGTTGGAAACATGCAAATATAATTGGGGAGATTTAGTTCATTTTCCATCATTCTTCATCATTATGCCTTTATGTCATTATAATTTTCCACCATCCATACCTTGCTACCAACTCCATAAATGTGCATGTGAGCTGTCTCTAGCCAATGACATGGTATTTTGAGATGAAGAGGTGGGTTGTTAGTCCCGTACGTTATTGAAGAAGTAGGTTTTCAGTCTCGTGAGCATTTTATCCAAGTGAGAGAACTAATGGGAATTGATTCCCAATGTGCCAAGCTACAACTACAGGGCTCTGAGACTTCTTTTCTGACCTATTGTTGAATCCCTAGAAGGGAAGTCGGACAGCCAAAGGATTGTTGAGTAGAGGAGGGGCACACTTCCTGGGTTGAGACGCGCATGTGGGGAATGAGGAACTGTAGGATGTCTACTAGAATTGGTACCTTATTCTGAGCCTTTCTGTTGTTTGACAAACATTGTCCCGGGTTAGGATTCCTTTGCTCAGGTGGAGTTTATCCCCAGCTCGGGGGTGACCTATTATTGAGAGTTATGAGCAACAAATTCTATGGCTGGGAGGAAAATTTGAGGTCTGCAGTTAGTCATTGCTTTCTCAAATATGGGTATTCTTATGACTAATTACATGTTGTTATTGTGTGAAATATATTTATTTATGTTACTGTAATTGTATAGTTATGCATGTATAATTGTATGTTCTTAGTTTTGAATATTTTTCCATATGAAAGGTGTATTAGTTAGTTAATGGTATCAGAGAGTAATAATTTTGGTGCGACATTTCCCATCTTGATATTGGGAATGTTACAATGAGGTAGCAGGAGAATTTTTGTTAAGTTGCCAGTAATGGGGACATTACACTTTGTTCTCATGGATATCCAAAAAATTATCGACAATTAAGCTTACTTACCTTTTTTTGCTTCCTTTATTTAAGGAGAGACATGTGGCATGTCTTTGCATGGATTTCTTTCTCAAATATCTCCAAAATGCACTTGTATTTGTATTGCTTAGACCAATATTGTTTTTGGTTGAATTAGTCAGTTAATGAGTATAGAGACACTAGTACATATGACCAAATTTGCGACGGTTGTTCGTTGATATTGCCACACTTATCCATCGCAATTTCCACGAACGTCGAGTTTTTTTTTCGTCGTAATAATTTCGTCGCTATATCCACGATCTAGGTGTGCATGGAAACATTGAAGAAATTAGCTAGCCATGTGTCAACAACTTCAATATTGGTTAAACTTCTTCATCGCCGCAATTACGACGCAATTTCGTCGCAATACCAACGAAGAAATGTGCCAAGCCAATAACTTGTGACGCAGTTGCTGAATGTGCGACAAAATTTCGTCGCAACTTGCGACGAAATTTTGTGGTAATATCGACAAGTGCTCTTTCTCAAAACCATATTTACGACGGACTTGCTGTATATGCAATGAAACTTCATGGAACAGTGCGACGAAAATTCGTCGTTATAGCAACGATTATGGTAAAAAAATTCCGACGAAAGTCCGTCGATATTGCGACGATTACTGTAGGTTTAAAAAAAAAAAATTACATGAAATATGGTATTACCATATTACATTGTAATATGGTATGCCATATTATATTGTAATATGGTATGCCATATTACAATGTAATATGGTAATGCCATATTACAATTTAATATGGTATTACCATATTACATTGTAATATGGCATTACTTTTACATTGTAATATTCTAATATATTGTAATATATATATCCCCTAGAAATAATCAAGGCATTAACCAACCAAATATTGTAAGCATGTGTTATCATGAAGTTGGATTAGAAGTAAGGATACCAAGAATTGTAATTCATCAATATTAAATCTAGTGAAAATTGAAATTTCATTTGAAATCAAAGCAAATTTCTTATGATACACAATGGATAAACCTTTGATACAATGAAGGAGTTGGATAACATAACACTTGAAACTTTTGTTTCCTTGAGATCTTGAGAGATGATGAGGCTATGAATTTTCATGTTGAAAGTTTGTAATGAAGATAGTATCATGGAATCTTCGGGACCTTATAGTCCTTGCCACAAATCCATGGTTTGGAGAA